>JAECUM010000332.1:0-292455 GCA_016617855.1 Megalonaias nervosa | reverse complement strand
GAGTTATCTCGGTTTCTGCGAGTCATTCGGGTTTCCATAGAGGGCACTAAAGTATGAACATCGTGATTCAGCAGAACATCTTAGGAGCCTGAAGTGAATTGAATACTGCATGAAAACTTCCGTTTGATTGCTCAATAGTAAATGATACATTTAAAATGTAGTATCCCTAAGCATTAATTTTATTCCTACTCAATGCTTTCCAACCACTTTAACCTCCTACACTTCCAAAAAACTTAATGGATTTGCACGATTTGGTAAAACGACCGGTGTGGATATTCTGAAGATGGACTTTCCAGCATATGACGGAAACTTTCACCCATGCATTCAGGAAATTCTGTGTTAAATAGCAGGAGTGGGATGAAATTATAAGAGGATGTGTGCTCACTTTTTGCACCTTGAGTAATAAAAGACTTGCACAAGACTAATCATCCTGTCATCTAACAAAATGCTTGAAGCAAGTTTTCGAAAGTGACCTGGTTAGTGGTAGATCAAGTATACCAAGAAATACATCTTGAAATTTACATGTCTGAGTTCTGTGTAATATTGCTAACGGTGCAAATAGAGGAAACGTTTAATGTGTTCATACAAAGTAATATGCATGTGCTGTCAATTAACTAAAATTTAGTAGCCAAGGCTATCTTAAGGCCTGTTTTAAATACTACAAGGACTCCAGTTGTAACTTACTCGTCAGTGAATGGAAAGAAAAAAATCAATTCAATAACAGATCAATACTGTGATTGGTGAAATATGCTACTGATATATCTGAAATTATTTTGCTGAGCATGTTCTGCTGAGGTATGACTTTTATGTCCAGCTAGACTTTATATAGCTAACACCATTTTTCCAACACCCTCATGGGCTTTATGTGGAGGCATTATTAATGAGAGTGTATAAACCCAGGGCTTGTATGGCGACGTCTTAAACCAATTGGTCACTGGGGGCCTGTTTATAGTGGTGTCTAGCACTAGTTCATCAACATGCAAACATGTGGCATGATATCCCTCTCAGTCACATTATCCTCACACTCGGCAACCAGGCCACCTGAGCAGACTGAGAAAATAGTAGTCTTGCAATATATATATATATATATATATATATATATATATATATATATATATATATACACACACACACACACACACAGACCTCCTGAAATGGAAAATAATTTAATGAAAGCAAATTGTTTTGTTTTAATTATCATTTCCCATCATTAATTTTATGTCTAGGCCTGTGCACTCTATGTATAGTGACTAATATGGATTTTAATTTTGATGATAACAGATCAATACTATGATTGGTGAAATATGCTACTGAATGATTTTCTACCCCCTTTCCCCCTACCCAATGCACAGCATACATTTTTGTACCCCCCTTGTGTACGTAAATTGGTGAGTCACCACCCCCTTTCCAAGAATAGCTGGGAAAATTGAAGTATATAGTACAGTCATTAAAAATAATCAGAGGTTTAAATTAATACTATGTAACAATGCTTTGAAAACGAAAATAGGAAAGTGTTAACATCAACTATAACAGTAATATATAGCTTGAATTTTACATAAAATCGTAACGAATGCTTTTCTAAGGCAAATGTTAATATTTAACCCCAATAATAGTAGAAAAATATGCCAGCAGCTAATATTTAGTAGACTTTAACATGGTACAAAACTTCAATAGTCAAATATCAGTCAGTGACTAAAAATCTGATTTTAACCAATCAAACAGTGGATAATCGGAATATTATCAGCCTTGTCATCATCTGGAATGGCTGGAGTTAAATTTTTATCATTAGCTTCGATATCATCCAAATCATGAACCTCAACAGTTCTTTTCTTAGTGACAATTTTTTTAAGTTGTGCGTGATCATGCGACATTTCATTTTGGCCTAGGATGGGTAAAAAAATTCCTGAATCTCACTATTATAAAAGTAAAGGACAATAGGTGTCAAAAGGGTAATCCATGTGCATCTTGGTTCATCTAAATGCTATACACTGTCCCAATCTGGCAAAGTATGGTTTCACAGATCTGCACGAGGTGTCAGGGTCTGGATTGCATAATCTGTCGGAATCATGAGATATCACAACTGGTCCTGTCGGACAATGAAGAGGAAAATATGTCTTCCACAAAAGTGCGCCAGGGGCAACAACACTACAATGTATCACATTTCATAATTTTAAGTAGATATTGGCTCTGCCTGACATGGCATACCAGCCAATTTGCATCTAACTCATCTGCTGGTTATGTTTCTTACTTGACAAATGTTAATAAACATCACAGTTATCAAGGGATATTGACCCCTGCCGCTGCAGAACATAATTATTAACAGTCACCCTGCCGCATACACAGGCTAATGCTTTTTTGATTTTTTCATAACCCTTCACCTCCACTCCATGCATACATATTTTTTGGACGACCTATTAATGTGGCAGAAATAAATTAAACAACAGAATGAACTAACCATGTCACTATCACAAGATTTACATAAATTATTACATAATACATAGGGAAATGTACATTTATATGGATTTGTTGTTTGTAAAACTCTAACAGCAATGACTGTTATTGTCACCAAATATGGACGAGCACTGACAACGTGATATCATTCAACTTACTGCACCAGCTGAACAGACTTCTGATGTTAATGACCAACTGATTGTAAAATATCAATATGATTACAATCAAGGTTGTAATATTTTTGTTTTAGCAGATATGGATGGGATATGGGTAAATTTGGGTGAGCAAATGGACCCCGCAAAAGTCTTTACAACTACTACGGTAACACACATTTGGGTGATGTAGCTGTATAAAGTATATTTATCGTTTAAGCAGACCAAAAATGATCTTAAAACTTGTATAGTTATGTTGCAGAATTTATGAGAATCAGACAATTCAGGTTTTGATTTAAAATGATTCAAATTAATTAGAATTTTTTCTTTTCTTTGTGTTTTGATTTTCTGTTCTCCACTATACATGAGTACTATGATATTGCAGGTCTTAAAATCTGCAATCTTCAAATAAGTAAAGAAAAACAATGACCTTCAAGATATTATGTAAGTCTATTTGTTGTTCTTTGCTCTGTAATAAAATGAATTTAATTTCCACTTTAAATCAGATGAATGTGGGAAACAATCAATAAACTGATGCCTTGTCCATTCCAGGTTATGAAAGGGGAGTTACTCTGATATCGCAGTAGGAAAAAAAAAATAAATAAATATTCTGATGATGGCATATACTTGTCTTAATGTTGTTAACTTAATGCATGTATTGCACAAAGTGTAATGAACTTGAAAAATGGATGCTACTTCTATGGCACTTATTATGCCACCTGTGCCATCCAACAGAAACTTATGAGAATTAAAGAACTGCTTCTGTAACCATCCATGATGAGGGGAGTTGCACTGGGATTGTTGCTGAGAATGGACAATCAACATGAGCATGAAAGTACACGTCAACCTTAGACTTTTTAAACAACTAACAGTGTTCCAATTAAAAGTAATAAATTGTGTATAAGACAGCTTTAAAGTCATCACGTTAAATACAAAAGCCACCACAAAACAACATTAACATGCTTCACATTTTGACTTTTATTTGCTACCATAGATTTGATCTCTTAGTCCTTGACGAACATGGTAATCATATGATCTAACTCTTGTTTAACATCGCTGGACATTATCAGATGACAAACTGGTTAACCAATTCATTACATTTATAGCGATTTTAACAAGATATTGAATCTATCTGAGAAAGGACATTATTCTGAAATAGTGATATTCATGGGTTAGTTTTTAAAATAGTGTACTTGTCAGCAATCCCCACATTTTCCCAAAATGAACCGGTGACGCAGAACTAGTTACTTATGGTCTTGTAGTGTATATGATAGGTGGCGCTATGCAGAAAAAATACTGAAAACATCAAATATCAGGATACCATATTGGTTACCATAGGAAGCTACCATATTGATTTCTTCAATGATTATTGTACCAGTCCTTGAAAACCAATAACGGTACTAAACTTAAAGAGGACTAATCAGAAAGAAATGTAATTGCCAGCACGCAAATAAAACGTAAATTAATTCTTATCTATCTATCTATAAATATGTTGACACAGTCAAAACTGACTATTAAGCAACAGGTGGTGCACGGTCAAAGATAAAGTAAAGATGGAAGTGATATGACAGAAGAGTAATGATAGGAAAGGCAGAAATAAGTAAATTAGTGTCAGTGTACGTTTTCAACCTTCATACTCAGACCAATCCGGATACGTTAGTGGTGATGAGATAAGGAACCTCAAGCGGCATAGTCCTGAGAATCACTAGGTCTTACTTGTAGCTGACTAGTTCATTAGAATGTGATTTTGGAAAGCTCCTGCTTGTGAGATACCAAGTCATGAGCTTCTGCAATTATTGATGGTAATTTGTTCAAAGTCCGTATTGTACATGGGAAGAAGCTGAACTTGAAACAGTTTGTTGATGCTGACTTTAATTGGAGCTTTTTCCTGTGGTTTGCCCTAGTTTGACTATATGACTGGGTCAGGTATTTGTCCGCTGGTATGTCCACTAGGTTTTTCACAATCTTGTACAACATGGTCAGCTGGGCCTTGGTTCGCTTGGATTCGAGTGATTCCCACTGGAGATGGTTCAACACTGCTAGTGTTACAATATTTATTTGTGGTGAATCTAGCAACTCTCCTCTGAATCATCTCTATCGTAGATCTTTATTATGTAGTTTCCACACAGTTGAGTAGTACTCAAGACCTGGTCGAACCAGAGTGAAATAATGCTGCACTTTTTACTTCATTGCAGCGCAGGAAACCAAGGTTACTGTTCCCTTTCTTCACTATCTTGTCTATGTGCCTTTTCCAAAAGAGGTCTCTGGACAATTCAACCCCGAGATGTTTTGTTGCCTGCTCACTGGCTAACTTGTGCCCCTTAAGAGTATATTCGGACAAGATCGGTGATTTCTTCCTGTAAAATCATAGGATGCTTCATTTTTCTGGGTGGAACAACATACCCCAAGTTCTTTCCCAGAGGGCCAGTTGGTTCAGGTCTTCTTGGAGGCATTTATTTCCCAGTAGACTATACAGTCATCTGCAAAAAATCTTGTGTTGGATTAACCCAAAACGATCCCTAATGGTATCCCACTAACAACCAGTGCTGGGTCTGATGTTGCTCCATCTACTATAGCTCTCTGCGATCTGTCTGTCAGGAAATCTCTGATCCATTTCTGGGTATTGCCCTTCATGCCATAGTGGTCCAATTTACAAAGGAGTCTTTCATGGGAGACACGATCGAAAGCCTGACTGAAGTCAAGGATGGCAAGGTCATACTGCTTCCCTCTAAGGATTTGGCAAGCTCATCCACTAGGGTTATGAGCTGTGTTTCACACAGTTTCTTAGTAACGGTTACAGTATACTCACTACAACAACTACTGCTGGTAAAATAATGCGATCGTATTACTAAACTACGAAAACTGATAACGATAACAAATGGGTATGGTGTGGTTTAATTTCAATTCCACTTTCAAAACTTATCTTTTAAAAAATACAAACGTACAAAGAATTCATAGTAACGGTTCAAATAATAATAATAATAATAATAATAATAGCAATGATAAAAATAAAACTAATAGTGTAATAATAATACTAATAAACAATCCACGAAAATTGAAAACGCCACCAATGGTGGTCTATAAAAATCGAACTTAAAAAATTTGCAAAAGTAAACAAAATAACATGTAATTAGCAGCGTTGAAATGAAACGTACAATGAATTATTAGTAACTGTTAACGTATATACAATAATACACTACCGGTCAGCTAACATAATACTAAATTTCTAGCAGCACAAGCCTCAATGTTGAAAGGAGCGTTGTTATTTTGTTTTTAAAACCACAATGTCCAATGAAAACCAGCGTTTCTACCAAAGTCATTTGGATATTTGCATAAATGAATATTTAATGACTCTCAGGAATTCTCCCATAGCCCGACTAATGGGTGTCATTTTTTTATAATTTGATTCAACATACCATAAAGTGGCATGAATTCATTTCATTTGGATTCACATATTCCTTTGGAAGGTCGTTATTAGACGCCCCGAAAAGTGCATACAGAAAAATCAATGTTAAAGTATGTAGACATTTTTGGACAAAATGAACATAAAGGTGCGATCCAGAACAATCTGGATTGAATGTCGCGAGCGGTGATGTCACCATGAAAATATGCTTATTGATACACAAGTTCATACTACCCTATATTGTGACGATTCCACTCAACGTGCTCTTTTCTTGACCCAAATTTAGTATAGGGCCACCATTGTAAAAGTCCATAGATATCTATAATTTTCGTCTGGAAGTTTCTTGATGACAGTTAAGGTGCAGAGCATTCAATAATCAGGATTGAATAGACTTTGGTTAAAGTAAATTAGTGTTAAATTTTAAAAGAACAATTTATATTTAATTTAAAATGAGTAAATACGCATACATGACCCGTGTGACTTTTACTGTATGCTTTGTCTAAAATTACGTTAACTGTTAACCATACAAACTGTTTCTTTTATTTGATATTGCTTAATAATAAATTAAATTTACACAGCTGCTACAAAAAGTTAATATCGTAACCGAAATCCAATTTTCGGCCGCTAAAAGTTGTAACAAAGGCATTTTCCCGACATTTTAATTAAAATAAGTAATATGAAAGGTTTTCGTTATCATCATTTGCATCAGTGTAAATATATTTTTCGACTCTGCAATCAAAGTTTGAATTTGGTTTCGAAAACTGAAGTAAGGACGGGTGCGAAAAGTGGTTCTAAAATCTTTATTTAGTCGGTTTCTTTCAAAATGGCATATATATCTTACATTGCAACGTGAGTGATTAAAAAACTGTGTAAAATATTGTCTTCGTTTTTTTTTCCTTTCTGTTCTTGTTTTGGTTTCAAATTTTCTATTTTCTTTGGACATTGTTATTAATGATATTGATGTTTTTAAAGATGGGGGTTGGGGGTTGGTTGGTTACAAGCTTCCATGCACCATATCTTGTGGGTATGACTAAAGTACGAAAAGTTGCGAAAAGTTTTACAAAATGTTACGAAAAGTTACAAACACTTACGAAAAGTTACAAAGCAAGTTGCGAAAAGTTACAAAAAAGTTGCGAAAAGTTACAAAATGTTAATGTAGGACAAGACGAGAAAAGTTGCCTTGAAATAATTCTTTGAGCTTTTTTATTCATAAAAGCTACAACATGTCTAAACTTACATTAACTGTTAGCCATACGAAAGGTTTCCTTTATTTGATAATGCTTAATAAGAAAATTAGTTTCCACAACCGCTAAGAAAAGTTAATATCGTAACCGAAATCCAAATTTCGGCTGCTAAAAGTTGCAACAAACTCATATTCCCGACATTTTTTGATCAAGCCAAGTAAGTTATATAAAAGGTGTTCATTATCATCATTGCATGAATGTAAATATATTTTCGAAGTTGGTATAAAAGCTTGAATTTAGCTTCTAAAACTGAAGTAAGGACTGGTGCAAAAAGTGCTTCTAAAACCTTTATTTTGTCGATTTCTTTCAAAACGGCATACGTATTTTAAATTTAAACATGAATTCTTTTTATACTTGTTTTGGTTTTAAATTTTATTTTTTTCCTTCGGACATTGTTATTAATGGTATTGATGTTTTTGTTTTACTGTTTTTTTTTGTTTTTGTTTTTTAACGAGCGTCCATGCACCATATTTTGTTGATATAGGCCTATTGTCCGAATACTAGCTAAGTTCATCAGAGTATTATGTGACGATAGTCAGCGCCAAGTGTGGCTATATAACTACTTTATATAGACTGCACATTAGAGTTTGCTTTTCGCACATGGCGGTTTTGAGAAGTGATAAGTTCTGGAACAGCCCCTTCTATGGATGCCATTGCATTGTAGTCAAAAACAATTTGAATGGGGTTTTCCTGTTAGGGGATAGGTTTAGAATATCTAGGCTGCTTGAATTTATGATGGCTGTTTGGGTTGTGATGTTTGCTGGTACACCCAGCTTGTTATTCCTGGAGTGCTTTGTAAAGGAGAGGTCGTCGGAAGGGTTTTGTTGGAAATCATTTCCCATGGACGTTGTATAAGTATACAAGAAGTGGGGCTAGATGAAAAATGCCCCATAATGGAATGGAAAGATTAGGGGACTGCTGGTTTTGGTATCCGAGAGTGCTTTGTCATTATCGTCATTGCTTTCATTTAGATGGTGTGAGGCATGACAATTTGTAGGGGAATTGATTGTGGCATTGTTGTATTCGTTTGGCAAACTTAGAATGTTGTTTATTTTCCTAATATTATGTTTGTTTTCCTAATATTATGTTCATCTTGACTTGTGATCTAGTTACTCGTGACATTTTGAAAATAAAGGCGCCAAAATTTAAATAGGGGTAATTAGGTCAGAGGTTTGAATTCTCTAATTGTTAACTGCTACTTTATGATGAAAATTGTATTTAGATATATACCAATAATTCTGAATTGTAAGGTGGTCAAAAAATATATTACTAATATTACTAAAAGTTGAGGGTGTTAGTAATTGGATTGTGGGCGGGGTAGGTGTTAATGGTCAAAGTTAAGAGAGAAAGTGAATGATTTCCAAACACCACAAATAATTGTCCGAAGGTTTAATGCCGAATTAACAATAAGTACCTTTGGATTCCCCTTCCCTAACTAAAATTTAGCTTGAAGAGGTGGTAGCATATTCCGGTCTCCAGCTAGGCGGGCTGCTAGACCTCAGCGCTGGTCGAATTGGTTGGCGAACTCCTAGTCCTCGTCTGCAGGTCGAACTGCTTGGCGGGCTGCAATCGGCTAGGCGGGCTAGGATGTCTGATGATTTTGACTCGATGGTTAGAAATGCACTGTAAGCCACAAACATACAACTTGTGTGGATACGAACACTTCTTAAGAGTGCCGTACCCTATGTCTGTCTTGCTCGAACGACGATCAACAAATAATAAATGATGATGAATTAGCAGCCAGACTGACCAACGCTCCGTTTTATATATCTCAAGCACGGTCGTGAAGGAAAACACCCCCTTACACAAAATCTTACAATACCCACACCACAACCAAAACATGGACCGCGCGGACCTAAAAGAAACACTCATTTTCACTTTTTTTACCCACAAACACACTCTACTACCACTCATACATACAACCCTAAAAGAAATACACACTATCCTACAAGTCAGGGAAACCAAGTGTTTATAGGAACATTTTAGAAGTATGTCTCCATAGATGGAGAAATATGGTAGTTTGGAATGTGTTTCCAAACAGGATAAATGTATAGTTCATCTAATATTGCTATGGGTGGTTTTAATCCAACTTCAATGATACCTGAAGCACTGCCATAGCCATGGTTTAGGGTTTTGTTTCTTTTATTACAACCGCGTAAGTCGGTGTTTCAATGTGTGAAAACAGCTTCATCTGTCGATGAAGACATTTTTGTATACAAAAACGTTAGCTAATGGTAACTCAGTCACCAATCAAAACGCGTAACACATCCCGCCTCGTGACGTAATTTCAATACCTCCACAAGAGAGTGCGGTACTGCAATGACAGGTTTGGAAACGACTTTCAAAGTCGCAGTATTCATACAAGCGCAGGCAACGAATATTCTTCTTTTACAGGTTCATTTCGATGAGGGTAAGGTGAAACCCGAAGTAGTTTGCTTAGGCATGGATGACATCCGTAGGGTGCTATCCGCATGGTTTTACGTTGAGGATAAAAGCCAGTAAAGAGTCCACAATAACGAGTGGCACCTCTTTCGCATCCGTCAGGTTTGGCGCGCACAGCATCACTTTCCATGGTAGGTGTAGTAGTAGTAGTCATAGCGAAGTTCCCGTGATGTTGTGCTGAATCGCTGTGGTCTCAGCGTACGGCATCCCTGCAATGCAAGGCACAGCATCGCACTCGACTTGAGAATTACTGAATTTGAATTGTGTCTGTCTGAAAGGATTCATCTTTCTCGCTTGGCAATTGTAATCCCAATGAACTATCGGTCTTGGACGTTTTCCCTTTTTATATGATGGTCAATATCGGCGTGTCCGTGAGGTAAAGTGAAGTGGCTGGGAATCCGCACTCGCTTCTGGTACACGATTTAATACACTTTTTCTAAGAGTCGATTGACGATTTGATGAGTGGCTAAACGTACAATCTTGTGAGGTTCGTAGGTGGTCTCTTTAAAATCTTGATCCTCTCCAGATTGCAATGCTTCTTTCAACACGCCGAAGTTCACCACTTGACCGGTGCGATGATTTGGAGTCATCACTTTCACTTTACACTCGGTGTGCACTTTTCGCCTCCTCCGTTTTTGGCATGTTGGATTTCGCCTCCTCTGTTTCAGGCATGTTGGATACATTTGTCTTCCTTGTCGCACAAGTAATGTAGCCAGCGTAGGGCTTTGACCGAGTATCGACATTTGACAACATTCATCGTTTGAGGGCGGATGACAGCCAGGGTCTTCTCGGGCATGAATCGTTTGCGGTACGCTAAGGAACACGCCTTGGCAATGGTGCAGGCTTTTTTCAATGGATCGATTCGTCCGTGCTCCAGGAATAATTCTCGAAGTTTCCACAGCAACGACAATACTTTACAATACAATACTTTAACATTTCTTCCTGAAAGTCGAAGTGATCCGAGGCGTGAGTGTGGTACCAAGCGTAGAAAGCTTCTCGTTGTTTCGTGCGCATGTTGTCGGGGGTCGTAGTAGTGAGCATCAGGAAAATGTGGTAGAACGGTGTGTTGATTGTCTTCGGTATTGAAAAAGTGTTGAAAATAGCCTTTGGCCATTTCTGTCATTCCAAACGTTTTAGGCATTCGACTCAAAGGCATGGCCAAGTAACTCATGGAATCTTTAAACTGTACTTGTCCCACTTGCATGGAAATGAATTTGGCTCCGGTCAAAGTGACTTTAGGACGTTCGGTGCTTTGTTCCGTATAGTATTTCAGAAGAAATTGTCCATCGTATTCCGAGAAATTGTGAGCCATCACCGTAGCATAGCGATGACAATCTCCGTAACGTTCGATGTCCTCTTGGCTTGACGTCTCGTCGATAGGGTCTAAGATCCATTGAACAAAATCGGTCAGCGTGTTCGGTCCTCCAATGAATTTTTCACGTCCTCCAGGAATCTTGCTACGGTGACGGCAGATGCACTTCTTGCACGCTCGATGAGCCACGCAGAAATTAGGAAACGTGAATGCCGGTCTCTTGCATGCATTCGAAGTCGAAAAAGTAAAATTCCCTTTCTTATGGTAATCATCTTCCTCATTCTCCTTCTGTTGGGGTTGGTGTTTTTGAATGTAGCATTCGTGTTCCAAGTGTACGATTTGGTGATAAATGGGACATCGTTTCTTTCCTGAACAAACGTGCGCCTTGGCATTATTGGTACGTATGACTTGTCTACAAGTAGAACACCATTTCAGCAGTTGGCAAGCACTTTTCTGCTGTGAACCTTGCGTCTTCAGATGTTGTTGGTAACAGGTAGGGCTGACAAATGTTCGCTGACAAGCCGGCCAATGCACTCTTTTTTGTCCTTCGTCAAGACAGGGTTTCGAGACCACACATCCTGGACATTTCGATCCGCAATGCTTGTGTGTTGCGCTCGATTGTGATAGCCATAGTCACATTTCTCACAGTAATAATTGTATCCCAGGAATGCGGTGATACTGGTAATGGCATCAAATGTTCATCGTGATGATAGACGTGAATGTATTTTCCGTCTTTGAAATCTTTGCCTGGAAACAACAGTTTTCCACGCACTTCTTGAGGGTGCACTTTCAATGTGTAACGTGGAGCTAAGACGTCTAGCAAAGTTTGCATTTCAGGAATGCCACAGGGGGTGTCTTTAGATAGGCCAGTTTGCTGTAACAGGAGTTCTGTTTCTCTTCGTTGTTTGGCTTGGTTCGATTTTTGAATAGTTTGTCAGGCTCTTTTCCATTCTGCTGTGTCGTTCTTGTAGGCATACGTTCGTTCCACCACAATAGCACGGGCTAAACACATCTTCTGTTGAGTGTTGTTAATTTGGACGATGATACGCTTGATGCTGCGAAGGTTGTTCACCAATAACACCTTTTTGCGTTGTCCGGTCCCTTTGGGAAGAGAAACGTGGGCTATGTAGTGTCGCTTTTCCATCAATGATGTGAAACATTGTCATTGGACCGCTAAACGTGTTGAATCTTGTCGATGACTTTGGAAGGTGTCAATTCTGCTGGTCTGCTAAACTCGATCCAAACGGGGGACTTCAGACTGTCGTCATAAATGGAAAGTGTCAAGTGATCGTCTTCGTTTGCTCGACATTGCCGTTTCAGTGTGGTTAATAAAGAATCCCACAAATCGGTGATGAACCCCTCTGCTTTCGCCAACGGTATGTCTGACTTGAAATCTTTAAATTTCACCATGTACGTGTAGGCCGTGGTTCTTAATTTTCTGGAGGAACTTTTATCTGTCTCTTGAATGTGGTAGTAGTTTTCAGGTGATAGTTGTGATGGACTTTGGTTTGGCATAGAATCTCTCGGTCTGGATAGAGACGTGGCAGGTGTGGATTCTGGCTCACTCATGTCATCTTCAAAATCGCTGGCATGAATTTTAGCCAAGACTTCAGCTACTGTGCGAGGCGATAGGTCACGTTTCTGCCACTTACTTTCTTCTCCTTTCTCCACGAAATTTTGCGATCGTTTCATCTTGATTGAAAAAGTTCAAATGACTAAATTTTAAATGCCACGGTCCCCTATATATATATATATATATATATATATATATATATATATATATATATATATATATATATATATATATGTAAGGTCAGTGTCTTCCGTATATAAAGTGTCAGTGTCTTCCCTCAAACTATTCATTTCACTCTCAATTCTACAAGGAGATGGAAGAGCCAACACAGATCGAAAATCTGATCAAAGCTTTCCGACGTGTCATACGAAGGTTTTCTTCAGAGAAGCCGACGGACTACTCCCCCTCCTTTCGAGATAAAAGTCGAGATACTTGCTATATCTGTCAGAAGAAAGGGCATTGGGCTACAATGTCCACAACGTCAAAGCAAGACGTGCGTCAAGAGAGACAAAAGTCAAGATACCTGTTATCATTGTCAAGAGAAAGGACATTGGTCTTCAGACTGCTCTAGGAAAAAAGAGAACCGATCCAAGAAACAAGAGGAGTAGTTGGAGAGGGGTTCCGAACATGAAGAAGAACCCTATGACAAGGAGGAAGAACACAGACCCGTCCAGAAAGAGAAGAAAAGAAGACGAGAAGAAAGTGAGGAAAAAGAAGAGGAAAAACATGTGACAGTAAATAAATTAAAAAAAGGAGAGAGTGAAAAGAAAAGAAGAAGCCAATGAACTTTTTTAAGTGATGTGAAATTTGATTGTAATTTGTACCAGAGAATAGACCAGAAAGAAAAACATAAGCGTCTCTTGGTTTTGATTTTTATAATAATAAGGACCTACACTCGGGCTGCAATAACATATATAATTTTAAATGATCGTTCTTATATGGTCGATATGATATTTCAGTAGTCTCATGACAGTATTACTTTTTAATTTTCTATACTATCACTCTAACTATCTATATATAAATTCGTTGGCGAAGTCACACTTGAAAATTAAGCAACGGGTGGTGCGTGGTCAAAGATAAAGTAAAGACGGTAGCGGTAGGACAGTCAGAAGAGTAACAATAGGAAAAGCAGAAATAAGAAAAAGAGTGTCAGTGTACGTTTTCGTTCCTTCATACTCTGACCAATCCGGCTGCCGTAACGGCGATGAGATAATGAACCTCAACACGGCATAGCAGTGAGAATCACTATGTCGTACTTGTAGCTGACTATAGTAATAGTCGCACGGGTCATGTGTGCACATTTACTCATTTTAAATTAAATACAAATTGTTCTTTTAAAATTTAACACTAATTTACTTTAACCAAAGTCTATTCAATCCTGATTATTGAATGCTCTGCACCTTAACTGTCATCAAGAAACTTCCAGACGAAAATTATCGATCGCTATGGACTTTTACAATGGTAGCCCTGTACTAAACTTGAATCAAGGAAAGAGCACGTTGAGTGGAATCGTCACAATATAGGGTAGTATGAATTTGTATATCAATAAGCGTAGTTTCATGGTGACATCACAGCGCGCGACATTCAATCTGGATTATTCTGGATCACACCTTTAGGTTCATTTCGTCCAAAAATATCTACGTCCTTTAACATTGATTTTGCCGTATGCACTTTCGAGGCATCTAAATAATGACCTTCCAAAGGAATGTATAAGAATCCAAATGAAGTGAATACTTGCCACTTAAAGGTATGTTGAATCAAATTCTGAAAATCATACCCATTACTGAAAGTGTTGAATGCCTACATGACCTGTGTGACTTTTACTATAGTTCAATAGAATGTGAATTTGGAAAGCTCCTGCGTGTGAGATACCAAGTCAGGAGCTTCTGCAATTATTGATTGTAATTTGTACCTATTTTACGCGAGAAGAAGCTGAACTTTAAACAATTTGTTGATGCTGACTTTAATTGGGACTTATTCCTGTGGTTTGCTCTAGTTTGGCTATACGCTAAGGTCAGGTATTTGTCCGCTGGTATGTCCACTAGATTGTTCACCATCTTGTACAACATGGTTAGCTGGGTCTTGGTTCGCCTGGATTCGAGTGATTCCCACTTGAGATGGCTCAACATTTCACTGGCTCTACTAGTATTACGGTATCTATTTGTGGTGAATCTAGCAGCTCTCCTCTGAACCATCTTTATCTTATTTATTAGGTCTTTATTATGTATTTCCACACAGCTGACCAGTATTCACATCTTCGCTAGCCAAGGTTCCGACGTGATAACCCTATCCGCATCTTGGCACAATCTGATTAAAATCAGATCTCCATTGTTATACATGAAGATCAGACAACGACCCCTTAGGAGCCATGTTCTGGTAACCTATATTATTACCATAATCGCTAATTTTATCAGCCAATCAGAATTATTATCAAATATTTTCATGCTCACAGAGCACGATGAAGCAACTATTTACCAACTCAACGTTGACATTCTTCGGTATGTTTTCCATGAGCTTCAAGTTTTGAGCCAGGGACGTTATTTAATCTTAAGCTCACAGTGAGTAACAATCTGAGTCATATTGCTACGATATTTGCAGTGTGGAAGTTTATAATGATGTCTTCCACTGGGGCATCATGCCACAGACATGTGACATTATGTCCCCCACAATATATTATCCAGACACCAGGCCGACCAGTCCTAACATTAGCCTCTTAAAGCTGAGCGCCAAGCGAGGCAGCTGCAAGTACCATTTTTATAGGTCTTTGGTATGACTCGGCCGGGGTTCAGTCTGCTTAAGAATAATGGCGATAGGATGGTGGCCATCAATATGACGATGACGAATTGATTGTACATCAGGACACTGCTCGCTACATAGTACCATAATCCGAGACGTAAATTATATGTTCTCGAAACGTTTAAAGTTCAAAGTCATGGTTTTTTCTTTGTGTTTAAAGAAGACATGGAAACATGATTATATTCGTCCGTGTGTGGAATATGTACTGTCGTGCAATTTTTCTATACGCCTGTATAGCACAAAGGTAACATGGTTATCTGTACTCCCTTAGGTCTAAAGTTCAATCGGTTGCCGCTTTATCATGGCAAGTGCTTGCGAATACAAAGTCGATGGATTCGTGGTCTCTTTGAGTTCTTCTACTGTAAGACCGTCAAAGACCGAGATTACGTAGAGTAAGGTGTTAAAACTTGAACGATCTACGTAAAACATAAAAAGTTTTAACTCAAGCTCATTGTTATGACAGAAACATAATCCTTTTGAATATTGGGGCAATGGTTGAAATATTTAATCTTCCTGTTGGAGGGACTTTAAATGGGGCTAGAGAGATATTTGTATCCTTCAGTGTTTGAGGATATTTTGGACATTGGTTAATTTCTTAATTGTTTGTTGCAATGAAATATGCGGCTACCATGAGTTCATTTGCATTGAAGCTCTGCCATGAAAAGACGAATCTATTTTTAAATAGGGCTGAATGAGTCACGTTCCCCATCCGCAACCCCGACCCACCCAACAAACAAGACCTCCCCTCCCCCCCCCTCAAAAAAAGCAAATCAAAAATAACCCCATAAAAAACAACAAATAGCAGAAGATTTGAGCTCATCTGCAAACAGGCGAAAATGGTAAGTTTTTGTTCTTTTTGCCATCAAAATATCTGGTAAATAGTTTCGAACTGTAAATCGCCTTTACTAAGCAATTCCATATCTAATTGCCAACAAGCAAGAGAAAGGTTTCAAGTTTATTTTTTAGTCAATGGATGAACAACATTGATAGTTAATAATTAAATGGATTAAGTGGTGCAACCTCTAAATAGCATATAAAATATCTACTTTGATCACATTCTGAATTGCGTGATATTGTGTTTGCTATTTGGGTAAAGGAAGCTGCATTTGAGCAAGGGTGCTGCTGTTCCTCTAGTAAAAAACATCTCGTATACAAATTTCCTAACAACTGTGCGACAAAAGAAAATACAGTTGTCTATCATGAGACAAGTGTTGCGTATATTTAATTTATATAGTGTGCTTGACACTTGTCCATGACTGCAAGCTGTAAGCGGAAGGTTTTAAAAGCTAACTTTTGTCCATGATTCAGAATGTTTTAAAAACTAACTTTTGTCCATGATTAGAAGTTATAAACAGAATGTTTATGCAGCATTAGAGTTCAATGCCAGTCTGGTTTACAATAGATGTTTCTGTTGGAGTGTTTCACATTCTATTACGTTATAGGTCAAGTAACAATGTGTATAAATAAGGATTTAATAAACAGTTGATTACTGTTTTAGGCCAATCTGTGGGAATCGATTTTTGTTTATCAGATTTTACAGTTGTGTTCAGATATAATTCGAGAGAAATTACTTATTTTAAAATGTTCATTGGAATTACTAAAGTGCTTATTCCCTTTTGGATTAATACCGTTCATTCAATTTTGGTCTATATTATGACTATAGGCTCTTAACTAAGTAACAATGAAGCAAAACCAAAAGTTTTGTAAATTTCAAAATAATAATTCAGTTCCCTAAAATACAAAGTGAAAGAAATAAAAATAGCTTCAAATATGGTGAATGAATTCCTATTTCATAAAAAATTCCATCAATTCTAATAGTTCCGATGTAATCCGAATAAATTTCAAATGTATTCCCAATAATAACTGGGATGTACTGATCTGTCAACAGTACAGAAAAAATCACTGTTATAACCCAAATGTCTTAAAGTGAATTTACGGTAAATCCAAAATAATCGAAGTAGTCTTTGACTGTTATTATATAAATATCCAAATGTCCTTTGAATAAATTCACAGTAATCCAGTGTAGATTTTCATTATTTCCTTTAAAATGAATATTTAATACACTATAATTCAACTCCTTATTAGTCCAGTGAAACTTTAAGAATGGCGATTTCCGCGTCCATTTTGTTTTATATACAAAGATAATTCGTAATTGTCAGAATGATTATACCAAGTTTTCAATGAATCATCCTGTACTTCGAAATATCAACAAATCATCTGATTCAAACTAGCTAACGAGGAAACTAATCAACAGCCGCATTCAGCGCGCGCATAACCTCCATTCGCTTCACTTACGTTCTTATTGGACCACATGATGTTTTTCCCAGTTTTTAAGTACATCGACCTTGCAATTTTATGAATGGAATAGTACGCATTATACATAATTTAACTGTAGCATTGCCTGACCCGATGAAAAATCAAACAATTTTGACACTCTCCGTCTCTTAACTTCACAAAGGTCTGGCACATAAAGGTGCTTTTTTGAAAGGGAATCTTTCCTCAGAGCAAAATGCTGCCTAAATTACCCAAAAGTGTCACTGTAAATGCAACCACCATTAAGAAATCGAGGGCTCACATCAGGTAAGCAACCCTCCTCCCCAAATAACATCAAAACACGCTGTCATAGAAACATGTCTTCGATTGACGACAATAGGCAGATCGTGCATAGGTTATTGATAACTGAAGCAAGCCAAATGTTAAGTGATGCTCAAGTTTGGTGAATGTTAAGGGTAGAATATGCGCTCAGATTTATTCTTAATGTGCGATTCTGCAACTACTCGGCGAAAGGACTATTACGCAGTAAAGTTTTACTTGGCCCAGCCAATTTTTACCTGGTCAGAACAAGTGTACTTGTCGTTTTCCTGAGATAATAATAATAATAATAATAATAATAATAATAAGAAGAAGAAGAAGAAGAAGAAGAAGAAATAAAAATTTCCCACATCTAGTGTACAAGATCTGCATATTCTACTTTGTCATTCACTTTTCCCATACGTATATCTTCCGGTTTCTATTTTGAGTCGATGGGAGCCCGCTCTGCTTTTTATGGGACTATGGCGGAAGTAGCAATTTTGCATGGGCCGATTTTAACTGAGTTTAGGTATTTGACCAATTTTAAATTGTTTCGGTATTGGGACCAGTTTGAATTAATTTTAGGTACTGAATCAATTTATAGGCTGTTTTTCTGTTTCAAAGAAACGAATTTGCAATACAGCAGTTTTTCGTTAACTTTGAGTTTTCTATAATAAAAGCCTTTAAAGTGTTCATTTAATTCAAATAGCTTTGTTACATGCTTTTTTAAAAGCCAGTCTAATGAAGTCTCACTGGAATCTGTGTCAAATGTATCATCTATGGGTTTGCCATCTTCAATCCAGCAGGTTTTTATCATTTATACAACAGAAAACAAAAAGGGACAAACCTTCAAAATGTTCTGTTTGATGGGACATTATGCTGTCGGGCATTTCTGCGCACCTAAGGTTTCCGTCACCAATACTGAAGCAAAAGGCATACCGAATACGACCGTTTGACGAAAATAAAATACTGCAATGCTTGCCATTTGAAAACAGGCAATTGCCACCAGAATATTCTTTTCAAAATAATATTAATTTTGGACACACGGGATACCACCCCGGTGTTTTCATGACTCGCATAATGTCGGCCTATTCTGCGCACAGCTTTAAAAAGATGTAATATTTATCCATCGGGCTATAGAAATGAAATACATTACTTTGGACTGTTTCTGTCAGCATTTCAGTAGAATAATTAGGTCAGGTTTATAGCTAGTTTTACAAAATTAAAGGTAACAATGCCAATAAATGGCAAGAGATATTACGCCAACTAAACCGATCTTGTAAAATTTTTTAGTAAAGTTCAACATTTTATTAAAAAAAAAATAAATAAGCTATTATGTTCAATAGAAACAACAATGAATAGAATGTAATGTGTTTACAACGTCTTGTTTATGGGAAAAAAAAAAAGAAAAAAAAATTACTGAAAGAATTTAGAAACAGACTATACGCAGAGGAATTTCTTGAGAATCCCGTTCCAGCGGCAAGTTGGGTAGCAGACGATTTTGTACGTGTGGGATAACTTTTTGCAAAATTGGAAACTTGGATTAAAATGCAGAATTCTTTTAAGGTATACATTTCCATCTTTTAAATAACGTATTATTATACGATTCTAAAAGATACATAGCAAATAGGATTTTCTGGGTTACAGGTAGTCCTACAACGTAAGCCCCATCACCCCCATATTTTTCTTCTGGGTGTAGCACTCAAACAAAAACACGTGCTACGTCTTACATGTAGGACTAGGTTACAGGTTCAAGAAGGTCATGGAGTGTGTCTTGACGTTGACATTTAGAAATCACATTTTCATATGTATTTGGAGTCGAAATGGGGGATATTTTTGTACACTTTATGAATATCACTTAATTAAAGTACGACCGTTCTTTCTTGACACAAAATGGATATTTGACCCAAAATAACACGTGATCCAATGTTTACAGAAATGACGTATCGTTGCGCAGAATTACCCGACGCGCAGAATTGGCCGATTTGGTGGGGGTATATCGATTATTTCATCATTTTTAGATGTTATTTATTGAAGGGAAACGTCCATGTTCACTTTTACGATCAGTGTTTGTGGAGTTCTTACCGACTTGTAAATTCATGTGAAACACTCCTAATATCATCCACAGTAGTTCGTTACAAAGAAAATTCGGAATATCCGTCTATAAATCAAGGCGGGTGGTGGTGGGCCTAACCTGTAATAATATTCATGGACGGATACTCCTAATTTTCTTTGTAACGAACCCCTGTGATCGCAGCATTATCTCAATTGACAAGAATATCTGTTCAAGATGTAGATACAGTGTTATCAAAACAAAAATTACTTGATAACTGTTCTGTCGATATCAGGATGACGACAAATTCGTCCAAAATTCCTTGCTTTTATCTGTAGTTAAGTAATTAAGGCCGCAGTTGAAGAAACTCTCATAGAAGTCGGTAAAAAGCGCATAATAAAATAAAAGTCAACGTACATAAAATTTATATATTTCACACCTCAAGCTTGCAATATTTTGAACCGCTTGAGGATATTTAGAAAAAAAAAAACTGAGACGCAAATAATATACTCCGAATCTGAAAGAAATAGTGAATTTAAAAAATTTTTGGATAATGAAAACGATAGCCTAAAATAACGAAATGTGCTATGCCCAGAGTCTATACATCTGTATGAAAGAATAAATAAATAAATTAGTAATAATAATAATAATAATAACAATAAAAATAATTGAAAACAAAATTGCCAAAAGGGCATAACAGTTTAATTGGGTCAGCCATGTATTAAAACCGATTAGACAATTTCAAGTAATTTTGGCTTAATCTTGCTGCCAAAGATTTTGTAAAATTGTATAAGTCCGAAAAATAAAAGTCTGTCCCTTAAATGTTTAAAAAATCTGTAAGGGTCTAAAAATATACTCAAGTTACTTAAAAAAAATACATATATGCATATCAAATTGTATTTGTCTACCTCGAGTAAATGTTGCTTAAATGTGCTTGCAAGGTTTTTATCAAGTCCAAAAAATAAAATAAAAAAAATAAAAAAATAAAAACTTGATAAACAAAATTTAAAAATAAGTTTCCAGTCACCAGACTCTAACCTGGTCTTGGGACCCACCCTAGTTATCTTTTAACTTTTGTGAAGTTTGACTCAGAGGTATTGTTTTCGGTCTGTCTGATAAAAAAAGTGTCATGTACATGTGGACGGACATATACAAATAGACAGCAAAAATAAATCTAATACAGCTCTTTTCCGGGCAGGAGACAAATCATTATTAAGATATAATTGTGGTTTTTACTTATATCTCCCCTGAAATTGTGTGTGTGTGTGTGTGTGTGTATATATATATATATATATATATATATCATTGAACTGTTAGGCGGGAAAAATATGAAATCAAAACTCTATCAAAATTCTTGTATTTTTGTATGGGGATACTTTAATGTCAGAATTAAGAATTTTAAGATTAAGGTGATACATTTTACTTTTATGGGTGTGTCTATGATCTTGATAATTTCTTAATGCAGAGAAATACAAATGATGATAAAGTGAAGAACAATTTTGGTTTATCTCACATCCAGAAAGTTATTATTACGAATAGGCGACTCTTTGATCGTAAAAATACTAAGTGCACGTGTATCACTCACAACAGTTGCTGCTAGGTGATTGTATGCTGAACTCTTTAAATATATTACCAGTTTCGGACTCACCAGGAATCGACACAATTTCTGTTCACGCTGACTGTATCAAGATGCATACATGCCAACCCAACTCCCAACCCCCTGGCATAAGCGTAATTATTGCTATTATAAGTGGCAAAAAAAGTGTAATTTGGGGGGGGGGGGACACGAAACTTTCATCGAAGCGCACTCATTGTTAGAGTTCTATGACTCCAACAATGTTGTTCGTGAAGAACCTCCTCACCTACTTGAACACCATTTAAACACTCCTATTGCAAATGATGAAATTTTGGAAGCCCTTCACATTATACACATTCACTTTTATCCGTTCATGTCTGAAAAAATCTGTAGGGTACACCATCATGGCTAAGCAACTCTATGTAAATTTCCGCTGTGTAGGCCTAGTTTACGCTCTCAGAGCCTTTACAAGGTGATGGTTGTATTAGCAGCTCATTTAATGAATTAGGTGTTCCCATCAAATTCTTTGGTTGATGCTCAACATTCCCTGACATTGGTTTCAGAAGGATCTGTCTCTTTTTAGATACAGTGACTCGACTAGACCTAATCCCTAATCATGAGAAGTTGGATTTAAAATCTTCTCATAATTTCATTTGCATGGGGATGAATTTCATCACCCTTTAATGAACAGTCCATGTTCCTCCCGACAGAATTTCACAAATACTTTTTAAGTGTTGTTTCAGTTTGTTTCAGGTATCACACATCAGCGCCCAGACATGCTCATGAGATGAAATGTCTAAAGAATAAGCAGTTCAATACAAAGGACAGATTGCACATGTGTGGGAGTCTGTTCTTGGCAGTGTAAGCGGGGCCCATCATGAACAAAACTGAACCATCATGGTCGATCTGCAGATAGTTTAGGTTTGCTGACAAGGTGTGTACCTATTTCACAGATCCAGCCCTCTGTAGCTAGGATGAGTAGGAAGTGAGATTTGTGTAAGAGGTGAATGACAGTAAAAGAAAGAGGTACAAGATGTAAGAAAGTTTATTCAACATTGATGGTCTGAGTCAGACACGTAAAACACCATCTCTCTGTATGAGTTATTTTCACAATTAACAGACAGATACACAGATCATACAGATTTACAGTATAACAGTACACATGTCAACATTACAATGTCACTGGTAACAGCAGATTAAAAGACAATGCAACATTACATAAAATACATTACAACGGAAGAAGACAATACAACATTTGAAAAAAGACTACAACATCAAAACTAAACAACAACACAGTAGTAAACATGCAGATGCACATTTTTTTATGTATAAACATATTTAACCAATCACAGAGAGGAGTATCCTTGATAATTTAAATATGAAATATGACTATTTTATTGTTCTAAAGCATGCACAATGTCAGTGATTACAGCTGATTAGAAATAAAGACAACAGTATATCAGATTCACATGCAGCTAAAGGTGTTCACTGGGTAAGAAAACTGACATCAGGAGAAATGAGGGTGCTAAAAGTAAAAATGGAAGGTGACAGGAATTATGGTAGTAGGATTTAAGTCCGACTGTCTCAGTCAAGGAGGTAACCCATTAGCTGAAGTTTCATCGACTGCTAAATAGATAAAATACATTTACACTGCGGCCTGGACCATGTCTGAATCAGCCTGCTGAAGTCTTTGAAATCAGAGATTTATCTTAGATTATTTGGCAGGGTGTTCCAGACTCTGGAAGCGTCAAATCTGAAAGCAAGCTGACCATACCCAGTGGTCATTATTCTTGATACTGTTGCCAGATATTTGGTTTCTTAGATTGTATTTTAGTTTTTGAAAGTGACCAGATTACTCAAGTAATTTGCTACTTTTTTGTTAAGTATCTTGTTAACTTAAGTTGCAATATACATGTATCTTAATCTACTAATATGAAGAGCAGGAAGGTTTGCTTTTCTTATCAGAGAATCATATGAGCTAGTAAAATTATCCAACACAGTTTTAGTGCCCTATACTGTATTTTGTTCCATTTTGTCCAAGTTATGTTTGTTTCAAAAATGCCAAGTAAGGGGGCAGTAGTTGAAATTTGACCTAATCAAGCATTTGTAGATTAGTTGCTTAGTATTAGTGGTTGAGACATTGCCAAGATATTTAATTGATGCTTTTTGACAGATTTCAGATAAGTAGTTGCTTAAATTTTGTTGAGAATCAATTTCTACTCCAAGGAGTTTCCGAGTCCTCACAGGCTTTTCTAAAGTGATACTGTTTGCTTTTTGCGAATTTGTGTCTAGAATAATAGCTTGGAATTTCTGAGGGTTTGCTTGCATACCATTTACTGAGAACCAGTTAGTCGGTATCTTGCTCTCATTTTGTAGAACAGATATTAAATTATTTTGGATTTTTATGGATGTAATATATGGTATTGTCATCAGCATAATTAAACATTACTGTTTGTTTTCTTTATTGTTTGTATTCCGAAGTAGAATTTGTCATTTATAAAAATATTAATTATCAGAGGTCAGAGTATTGAGCCTTGCAGTACACCTTTGAAGGTTATATTACTGTTACTATATGAGGATCCCTGTTATACAAATAGTTTTCAGTTAGTTTGATGGAGTTTAGATGAATGTTGTAGACTTCAATTTTTAGATGCAGAGGTTGTGCAGATGACTGTCAAAGGTCTTGGACAGGCCAATTAGTATCGCATCTACACTGGAGCCATTGTACAGTGCATCATTCCAGTTCTCCACCAGTTTCAACAGATTTGTTTGACATCCATACTCTTATCTACATGCAGATAGGAAGCTATGAAAAATGTTATCAGAATGCAGTTGTATCTGATTACATAGAAGCCTTTCAGAAATTTTGGAGGTGCAAGGTAAAATGCTTACTAGTCTGAAGTTAGCCTTATCTATAGATCAGGATTTTTTGTAAATTGGGGTTACCTGTGCTTCTTTAAGACGATCTGGAAATGTCCCTTTGTCAATACAAGTATTAAAAAGTTTGCTAATTTCTGAGCATAAAACTGGTGCACAAAATTTATGCAGTTTCGGTGGTATGTTGTCGATACCTGTAGATTTCTTTGTATCAAGGCTTTTCATAATTTGTTCAGGCACTACAGGTTTCAGTTTGAGATGGGTTTTTTCAGGTGGTTGTTTGTCATGCATAGCTTGTATACTAGGGCAAGTAGTAGTGTTATCAATGAGTTCATGCGACCCACTGGCAATGTTTATATGGCATTCATTGAAAATTTGGATGATAAAAAGGGTTTAATGGAAGGCCAAAAGTCCGTAAGTTTTAAGCCACTACTGCACCTTTCAAAGAAATAGTCTGACAGATTGTCTTCTGAGCTTGGTGACAAAATTTCTGTTTTTTGTAAGACTCCCAGAATCACTGAGTTTTAAATTATTAAATTTGTTATGTTTCATACATTTTGTATATATGGCTCTACAAAGTAAACTGTTCTTGTAGGGTAGTGCGTCTTTCTGGGTTATTTTTGCTTTTTTGGAACATGATTACCAATAACCTCCAACAGCAGCTTTTCATATGCCCATTATTTATCATCAAACTTGTTAATGACATGAAAAGGTATTTTATTTACATCAAGGAAATGTTTCTCATCAAAATTTCATAGTTTTGAAATGTAATTTTCTCATGTCTGTTTGAGACCTAATATTCTCTTATGTTGTGGCTATCATGTGATGCCAGTCACTCATGCCACATTCGAAATTTATAGTATTACAAAAGAATTGTGTAGCTGTTGAAGTTGTGGACAGTGGTGCAACAACGACCCAAGCAACCCCATCAACTGTCGGGGTTTGGTGGGGGTAGGTCTAAGGAAGAGAGGTGTTTCTGCTTTCACTATTGGAGAAATCTCACTTTAATTAATGCATTTTGTGACACTGTTGGATCAAGCAAGGATGATGGCATTGTAAGTTGGAATCTTCAAACACAGTGATAGAGAAACCTCCTGTGATGTATGTGACCATTTCAGTGAAAACCCCATGTTGATATGACCATCCCATCAATAGGAGGAGCAACAACAAGACTTTCAAGATGTCTGAGCAGCACCATTTTCATTTGGAATCAACTAGATGATGGGATGAATAAGTGTGTAAAACCTCATGGCAATCCTCCAGGCTGTTTAGGAGTTGTAGTAACACACTTGTACTACCAAACAGACGGACAATAATGGAAAGATCATCCCATAACCTGTTCTGGTCCATGACCAGCAGAGCCAAGAATACACATCATGACTTCTTTTAAAGTTTATTAAATTGTGGAAATTTCTTTTTGCAGCACTGTTATTAATAACAATATGTACACACTGGTATTATCTAAGAATCTTCAAGTAAAACACAACCACTATCTTTCATAACGTGGAAAAACATGTCACTGCTAATAAAATTCAACACTGCCATTTTCATGTTCTAAGGGAGTTTAAATCTGGCAGCGTAGTCAGCATATTTAGCAATAAAAGAACCAACTTCTTATAATTCTAACCAATATAAAATTTATTTGAACTGAAGAGGTGAAAAAAACTGTCAATAGTGTAAGCAGAACAAACACACATGTACAATGTTTTCATACACACATTAATGTTAGATACATGTTACAAAGTATGAATCTTTCTGGAAAGTTCAAATTACCAAGAAGTCACATGTCCATTTACAACCAATTTTTGTCTAAATTTGCTCCATTTGTTCTCATGCTTTGGAATGCAACTGCTCTAGAGAAAACTAAATGCAAAACCTTAAAATTGTCACCCACATCAACAACAACAATGCCATTGGCGACACAAAATTGGTTTTATAGAGGGAAAGCAGCCTTAGCGCAGAATCTTAACATTGTTGCAGCATAAAGGGTCTACACTACTCATTTTAAATTTTTAGGAATAACAGCATAGACCTTGTTTTCAAATTACAACAGAGTGTGTTATACACAGAGATAAAATACACACTGAATTCAAGTTGTTCTATCTGGACCCAATCACAGTATAATTTTGACCAACTGAGTTCTGTTTATCAAACTACAAATGTCACTTTTTTTTACAAAAAAAACAACAACAAAACTTATAACAAAGAGAAAAAAATGAATTCCCATTATGACAAAGAAATTGGAACTATTAACTGCTGGTTTTTCTGTATATTTTAACTCGGCTAACTAAGACATGTGTTATTAATCTTTTTGTGCAGCTTCAGAATTAATGGGAAAGTCTGTTCATCTCACTGGCTTTTGGATATCAATATGCCGAGTCCACGTTCTAGTTTTACAAAATATCTCAAATATTCTTCTTAAAACAAAGACTTTAAAGTATCTTTCGTGCTGCATGGTTTGGAACTTTGAGTTATTCACTGCATGCATTAAGGATTAATATACAGTCATAAATTCTGGAAGATGCTTTAACTTCTGGGAAAAACTCTCAATTCCAAACCAAGCAATAATAAAGATATTTAAAACTCTCATTTTGATTAAGAAAACTTTAGATGTTCAGTGAATCTGGGTCCTGATTAACAAAGATTCACAATTATCCGACAGCTGAATCATAAGGTTTCTACTGGAAGTGGTTTTATCAAGACTAGGCTGTTATTTCAACTATCCAATGCAATTACAGTAAAATCTTGAACTGTAACCACTCCAGAAATATTGCCACTACTAAAAACCAACCGTACTAAGTTATGATAATTTACACTGTAAAAGCACAATATGATCAAGTGTGATAAAACAAATTCCCAATGAAGACACTTTTATATAGTCTAGTCAGTGGTCATAAGTGTGAGGTTTTACTGTACAAATTTCATGTCATTAAGAAGCTGTGCAAATGCCATAACATGGACCTGCAAGTGTATGGTGGCTGACTAAAGATCTTTGGCAGCAAGTAATCACTGAATCAGTGAATCCTGGTCAGTTCTTCCACCATCTTGACCAAATCATCTACTGTTGCATCTCTCTTCATTCCACTGCCATCATCAATCTGTGGGAACAAGATGAATCTCTTTTTTAAAAAGCAAAAGCCGAAATGTATAAGAAGCTATGATGTAATGCTACTTATGACCACACTCACAGACTTATGACCACACTCTCAGACTGATTCCTTTGTCAAGCAGCACATATGCTATGACCCAACCTTGACCGTTGGTGGCACTACGTGTGTGTGAATACTGAAACTCCTTTTGAGGCATAAGGATAAGTTGTACAAGACTGCAAGGCAACTGTCATGGTAAAGAGTGAGGACTGTAACAGCCTGTATATAAATGGCCAACAGCTGGCCAGTCACCCTTTTGTCTCTTGCATATGTGTTGCTGGACACTCGAGTGAGAGGTCATGGGTTCCATGCCCAGTGGCATTCCATCTTCCTCCCTTCCATGTTACTACAACTCTTCAGTAAAACAGGCACAGAGGACAGAAAAGTACCTTGTTCTTCTCAGTCATATCAAATATCAAAATGTGTTGCCTTCCACGAGTCTACTTCATCATTACGACCCTAAAAGTTATTATTTTCATGCCAATAACTTTAAGGTAATAGACCTCCTGAGCAAGAATTATTGCATAGTTTTCACCCTATGACAGTCAAAGTGACATTTCAGAAAGTAAAATCTACTGGAACTGAATGTACATTCAGAATCTATTCTAGTAATGATAATTTATTTGTGAATTATTCTTTCCATTTGAAAAGTTGTGAATTTTCTGAAAACAGAACAGAATAAAGAAATAAAGACAGGACTTGAAAATATGATGCATAAAATCTGCACATTCAGTTCATTTATTCTGGTGAAACCTTTTTAAGAGTCATCGTTAATTACACAATCATGATTCCTAGAATAGTTGTTACATGATATCTCAAGCTCAAAGTGAAGTTTAAAAGATTTTTATTGTCATCACTTAGTAGTAAAGTGGTGTGCAAGCAATGATAACCATCAAGTCATGCAAACTAGTAACATAACAATAAGAACAAGAGACCCTAAGTGGGTTTTGGATTGTTCACCTGGCTGACAGCTGCCCAACAGCTAAATTCTAAGAGCAGTTGACCAAGAAATCTGGTTTAGTTGGATGCTTCATGCTGAAATTTCTTCCAATGCTGCTGATTGAATTTGTCATAAAAACAGTATGACTTTCTGTTAAGAAGGAACTGCAATAAAAAAATTTTCCAGATGGCTCCTATGGTGGCCATATTCGACTTCAGATTGGCACCATTTTTATTTAGGACCAAGCAGATATCATAAGTAGTCTTTTAGCGAAAACACCATGTGAGTAAGACATTCATTCAGGAAGATTAGTGACAACTCACAAAATTTTAAAAATGGCTACCACGGCAGCCATACTGGATATCAGATCAGCACCATTTTCATTTAGGACCAACTAGACCTAATAAAAACTCTTAAGTGAAAACTGTTGATATGACCATTCAGTAGAGAAGTAGCAACAAGAAGATTTTCAAGATGGCTGTCATGGCAGCCATACTGGATTTCAGATCAGCACCAATTTCATTTAGGATCAACCAGATCAAGGGATGAATGTGTGTGTAAAGTTTCATGGCAATCCTTTAGGTAGCTCACAAGGAACAATGATCACAAACTTGTGATAACTGATGGATGGACAGATATCAGATAATGGACAAAAGACCATAACAAACCCTTCTGGTCTATGACCAGTAGAGATAAAAAAAATTACATATGTGCTCATACAACACAGATGCCCCTGAAAATATGCAACTAAAGAGCCAATTTCTTAGTCCAATGCGAGCCAAAACTCAGTAAAATTCTGTCACAAAATGGTGGAAGTCCAATAAGTCCGTCAAAATTTATTGAGCAGAAAAAAAATCTGTGATATGACATGAAATGATGGGTCCAATGACATGGGTAGGGGGAAAAAACCAATCATGTGTTAATATCAGATGGATAACAACAGCATCCACAATGCCTAGCTTTGCGCAATGCTCCTCACATGTCAGTCAGGTAGGTAACTCTCTGGAACACAAAATTCCCCATACATTTTTCTGAAACAGGCAGACTCATTATAGTGTGCCAAATAGATATAAAAAAATTAAATAAACTTTGAAAGTTCAAGTAATACTACCAGATCCCATCATGCACAACATTAATGCTCACAATATTAAAAGAAATTTACATGGTGTAAAAAGGGGTACTGAAATGAAGTAGATGATCATCTCCTTTGGCCCATCTCTAGACACACCCAAACCTAGTCCATACTGTACCTACATTGGAAATGTCAGTCTGGGAAGAAAATGGTAAACAGCACATTTCATCATGGATTGCTTACATCAGGTGGTTCTTAATCCATGGGTCACGACCAAAAACTGGGTTGCCATGCTGTTTTGAGTTGGTCATGTAATCAACCTTAATAATACAAAATTTCCTACCCAAGTGGATTTCAGCATTTGATTGGTGGTAAGGATAATCTTTGTCGCCCCCCCAAAGAGGTTAAGAACTCCTGGCTACATCGATTGGATATCTTCTCATCTCATTACTGAGAAAGGTTTCCTATTGTTTCTTGCATTTTGTTTCCATGAGGTTAGTCTGGGTCTCAATTGTTAGGAAAAAGGACTAAAGGCAGGCTAGGTAACCAAGGATAAGCAAGCTAGATCTGTGTTCATAAAACACATATGCCCCACGTCAGACATGCAAACCATAATAACTACGACCAAACTGCATGAATATTTAATCAGAGCTAATAAGCATGCACATAAATGGTCTCCATCAAGTGGTTTTTGCTTAATCATGCAATGAATGTTTGGGGTTTTTTAATGACAAAAACTGGAAGTTTAAAAAGTAAGAAAATATGTTTAAAAATGTAATTTATAAAAAAACCAACCTTAATATCTAATCAGGTCATCTACATATAAATACCAGTAAGCCTGCTAAAAATCACTTAAATATCTCAAGTGGTTTTTGTTTAAATTGTGGGTAAAAAGAAAATTAAAAAAAAAAAAATCTAATCTGGTCATCTAGATGTGCATAGAGTTATGCATGGCAAATTTCACTCATTTACATTTAGCAGCTTTTGTGCAATCTTGCTAATACTGTTTTTGCCACAAAGCCAGTCCAAAAAGTTCGAAAATGTGCACAAAAAAGAGACATCACTGTAAAGGCTTGAAAATGTAATCAGGTCATCTAAACATGCATAAAAAATTAATGCAAAAGTTTTTATTTATCTATGTCAGGTGGTTCAAGTACAATCTTGCTGTCAAGGTTCTTGGGGGACTTAACCGAATCAAAATGCCTGTATATATTATGCCATTTTTACTGTATTTCACACAGGCAGGCTCAATTTCACAAAGCAGTATTAGTCTCAGATTATTGTGATCTAAGACACTCAAACTACTAATCTCAGTTTTTCTGAAAAGTTTTGCTGCCTTTTTAAAAACCTAACCTTTGTTCCTCCTGTATAATATAAACACATGCTATCCTTACATGTTATGACAAGATTTAGAATGGTCTACCATACCTGCAATCCCTGTACCACTTCTGCCATCGTGTCCCTACTCAAGTCCAGAAAGCTCTCTATCAAGTCCCCATCTATAAATCCTGTGGACATTTCTGTCTTTCTCTCTGTGTGGAAGGATCTCCAGCTAAGCAATGAGTTAAGGAAAGATACTTGTGAAGATGAAATAAAAATTTTACCTGTGTCCATGCCAGTCTAGGAAAATCAAGGATTATTGTTATTATTACTGTTTTGGATCCTGGCACAAGACATGATTTGTGCGAAAAGAAATGGGGAAACAAGAAATGTCATAGCATTTGAGAAAGGACATGTTTAGTGAATTATACTCCTCTACAAATACTTACCCAAACACATTAGTGTTAAGGAAATTACCTCTAAACCTAGCTCTCCATGAAAGACACAAAAATGTCTTCCTGTATACACCACTCCCTCAATGACTTATGCTTGGACAATTAACGCACCAATTTATAGCAGGGGTGTGTGTGTGTGTGTCCCATTTGTTTTCCTAAAAAAGTGCTTATTTGTTGAATGTGAAGAAAATCGTGCTCAGAATTGGTAATGAAACCCTGATATATTGCTTGTTTTATCATCAAAAACGGCAGTGTCTGGAAATTTGAATTCACATCATGAAATTCTCAACTTATAATAAGTCCTATATTTTGTTACTTTTCTTTACCCAAAAAATTCTAAGTACAATGTAAATAAAAATCTTTGATACAAATTTTGATAAGCGAAAATGTCACTAATGCCTACCTGTGGCAACACTTTATGAAAAAAATACCAATCAAATAAGTTTTGTCAACTGAAATTTGTGTTTTAGTTGTATATTTCAATCTGGTTTCAGTGTAATCATCATAAATGTGATATGCCCTCATGTATTCACACATGATAAATTTCAATCTACCATCACAGTTATATCTGTGGGCATTCTGTAAGAACCTAATGAATTGACGACTGTTTTGATCTCCAGTTTGTGGATGTATTTGTTGCATTGTTACACATTAAAAAAGAAGACCTGCTCTGCATTATCATGTTAACTATCAAATCAAATAAAGTGAAAGGAATAAATTTAAAAAAGTTAACCGGTATTTAAATCCAACCTGTGTATGAGCTATCAGTCATTGCTGTATGTCAGGTCAACTCATTTCAACTAACCACTCAAACTGATGGCTGAATACTCATGTTATAATCAAATATTATTGTGTAAGTAATAATAAAACTACCTCAAATTATCCAGTCATTCACAAACGTAATCAAAGATAGCAAGGCAACTAAGTAAAACAAGCACCAAGTGAATTAAAAGCTTTGTTTGATAGACACTGTTCATCATGGAGAAGCGAGTTCCAAGTTTGTAGCAAACTTAAAATGGCTGAACTGACACAAAGATTTTGCTCAAGAATGAGCACAAATTTCACAATTACATGCAATGTCATAATGACAACAACAGTTCACTAATAAAACAATTTCAAAATAGTTTCAACACTGACATTTTTGCATGAAACAATTGTCCCAACTTTCTGAACAAAAGGAATCTTGTTTTGTTGTACAAAAAATAGTGACATAATATACAATGTTTTGTAGGTACACAATGAGGCACACATGTTCATGATGTGTTAAAACCTCTTGGAGTTTTTCACAATCTTTTAGAGATTGGTTATCTTGGAAATAAAGGTACTGAAAAAGGAACAATTTCATTAGAAAAAAATGTTTATTGAAAACTATTCCCAACATTATCATAAAATGAGTTTTTAGCCATCAAACAGCACTGCTATACTCCCCATATCCAAATTCTTCTCAATGTATAGCCAAGATGGCACCCCTTCTTTATTTTGAAGAGGACCTTCAAAAACTTGTGTCTTGCATATGTGTGTGATTTGGATTTTTAAATTAGCTTTAAAAAATTTTCAGTCATATCGCTACAATGTACGCAGTGTGGCAGTTTATGGTGATGTCAAGCAACGGGGCATCATGCCGCAGACATGTAGCATGATGTCCCACCCAGTCACATTATCCTGACACCAGTCCGATCAGTCTTAACACTAACCTCTCAATGCTGAGCGTCTAGTGAGATAGCTGTTAGTGCCATTTTTATAAGTCTTTGGTATGACTCGGCCAAGGTTTGAACCCGCAATCTCCTGCGTTCATGGTGGATGCTCTAATCACTAGACCACTGGAGCAGTGTCTTGCATATAATGTGGCCTATGTTTTGAACCCAGCTGTGTGAGTTATCCAGGGAGAGATTCAAGTCATAAATGAAGTAACTCTTTCAGATTATCTCCCTTTTTTCCAGCAAGGTGGCTCTATATCTTGAATGTTACCAGTTCAAGCTTGAGCAACACCTGAACTGAAGCTCATATTTGCAGGGAATTATGGGAGGGACTGAGAGTAATGTGATTGGGTAAGTATTTTCAGAGAAACATAATTTACTAAAAAATTTCCTTTTTCTGTCAAATACATTACATAGTCACATTAACAATATGAAAATAGGTAAGGCGGAGGAGGAAATGCTTGAGCATCCAACTTCTACCCATATCACCCTGTAGGAGCATGATGACTGCTCTTCTGAAAAGATGAACTTCTCCTAATGTGAAATTATCCCAAGCAAACAGTATGTGTTTATAAATCTGCAAGGGCAATTCCTGCAGGATTTCACAACTGGTTACTGCCTTACATTCAAAAGTTTCTGAGGTGAATCCAGTGAAAGCTGCTAGATCATGCCATGGGCCGAGGTTGTGCTGTTATGAACAGAATGTGGCAACTGTCTATGCTGCAACCAGTGGCCTGACAATATTCAGCTCTCTAATTTGTGAAGCCATGCTATGTAAAAAGAATCTGAAGATGACTGGGCACGAGACATTACATGTAAAGGTCAGGCACATGGAAATTGCTCATATTTTGTGAGCTGACATCAGCTCATACCTGATCCTGTCATCATTGATCCAGGATTTGTTGCATCAGTGGGGCAATAAAACTTACTTTGTAAGCTATGCCCCTTATTTTCTACATTAGTTCAGGATTAGAACTGCTGGAGGAAAGGCAGATGCCTTATTCCCTCCTAGCTGATTGGAAGAGCATTGATGGTTGATGCCTCTGGGTCTGGAATGGAGAGAAATGTAGTCAGCTTGTTGTTCCACCTTGTCATGAATTTGGTCTAGCATTAGTCGGTCCCACAGACTGCAGACTCAATGGATGATTTCTCCATGTTGACTATCGACCCTAAAATGCAACTGAGGAACAAAAGTTTGTTCATACTGTGAATGAAAACTGAACTTAATGCTTATGCAGTATATCATCCAGGTACACTGCTGTCACTGTGGAGGATAATGTCCCAAAGTGGGATATATAAGTGGGATGTCCTGGTGAAGACCCATGGACTGATATTGAGGCCAAATGGAAGAGTGCATAATTGGTACACTATCCTGCTGTAAATGAGTCAAAGGTATTTGTGTGATACTGTGAGCAGGTGTATGGAAATACAAGCTAAGATTGACTGCTTATTAATAGTGCCACACAAAGATATTGACCTTGCGGTCTCCAGCTTGAACATCGGGACAGCAATAAACTAATTAAGTCTGTTCAGGTCGATGACAAATCTCAATTTCCCATTGTTTTTTGTAACCAGAGTCTGGAATTGAAACCCAGGGAATCCAGTTTCTGGACTACCTTCACCACTCAGTTTATGAGCAAAAGCTCTCCGTTTATAGAGTTTGTGGGATTACTTGGAATCTCCATCATGAATGGCGATTACAAAAGTGGAAGGGACTGGAACAACAAGATCTGGAGGGCCTCCAAAACAATTTGGATTACCCAGTCATTTTTTGGAAATAGGTTGATCCAAGCCTGGCAAAACAGGAGTCTGATGCCGATAGGAGTGTCGTCGGTGGGAGTGACAGCAAATCATTCTTGTTTCCTCTATGCCCCTGCCTGCCTGTAAAAATTAGCGGCATATGACCTCCTGTAACTTGCCTGGCCATGACAAGGTTGCTGTTGACAAATACCCCTTCGATCTTTCAGGTGCCAATTGTCCCTTCTCTGGTATGCTTCCTGATGGAGTCATGCAGAGACAGGGACTTGTACGGAGAACTAAAGGGGCAACACCTATGCCACCTGCTTTCTCACCTCCCTAATTAGTCTGCAGAACAGCAGGGGACAACTGAAAAGATTGATTGTGAGGTTTAATACCAATTGCAAGCACAAAATAGACAGCAAGTACATTTCATGGGGAAGACCCTGGGAAGAACTATTACTGACCCACATGAAGCTCTCACAAGCTTTCTCACAACCCCATGTTGGTTGACCTGAGACTCAAATACATGTGGACTGAGGTGAAATGTGTGAATGACCTGCAAAGGTGAGTGCCTCAGGCCACTTGGTCAACCAGGACCCAAAAAGACAGAAGAAAAAAACAAGTGCATGAAATAAATTTATGAATTGTTCAAATCGGTGAACTAGGGTTACCAAGAACTTAGAAGTGCAAATTTTAATAGCACAATACAATACACCAATGAAAAGCTGAATGTTACCAATCAATATCACACAGACAATAATGACTGATAATAAAAAATGTATAAATAAGAATAAATTCATGGAAAAACATACAGATGTTCTGTGCACTAGGCATATCACTCTTTTGACTTGTTATAATACGAAAAAAATAAATGATTGATATTCAAAACTACAAATAAGCTGCAATGGATTCTTTGGAAGGACTGTTCACAGTTGCAAGAAAAAGTTTAAACTGGTTACATGTGGGATATGGGTGGCCACCTAGTGAGAACAAGGGCAGTTATTCTGATACATAGATAGAAAGCTAATTTTCAAGTTAAATTGTGATTCTCTGATAATACTTATCAAATAACAATAACATTAGGGATATAAGCCTGCTACCTCACAAATCCAGCTCTACTGAAAGATGAAAATCATCTTTTTCTGCCTATCTCATATATACAAAGGGCAATAACTCTTGCCCATTACCTTCACTTGCCACCACGAGGTGTGGCTAGTTTTTAAGCTGCGTGATATACTATAGTCTGAGTCTATTAACCCGTTTGTTTGTATCCCCCCTACCAATTTCAATAATGGAAACCTTTAATTTGATATAAAGTGCAAGGAACTTAGTCAATTCATTCATTGATTTATATTTTCTAACCAGACTGTGAGTAGAATGTCCATAACACCGTCATCGTCTGCGCGGTTCATGCTTAACGGAAGTTTTCAATGTAATAGACGGACATGCTCGAGATCCATTTCCAGTTCCTGGACAAGTCCATTTTCAGCAAAGTGGTGTGTGCACGACTACAGATGTACATACATATGTCGTCTGCTTCCGATATTTACAGTGTCGAATCAAGCAAAGGAAAAGAATGACAACAACAAATTTGCCTTTCACGTAAATTTAACCAGCAGTTTCATTAATATGTTCATGTGTGCAAAGGGATATAATTCCAAACTCTCAACATTATGGTAATTTACGGAATTATCCAGCAATTACCCAACAGGAACAACTACATCATTATGTTGTCTGATGGAAATAAACTAGCCCATAGTGTATGCAATATGGCGCCGTGTTAGTATGGAAAGTCTGTTAAGCGTGAAAGGTGCAAGTGGATGCCAGTATTAGTGCCACTCTGGTCCCGGTCAGGTTAGAAATTATAAATCAATGATTCAATTGACTTAGTTCTGTGCACTTTTTATCATATTAAACGTTTTCGTTATTGAAATCGGTAGGGGGGTACAAACGGGTTAATAGACTTGGACTATACCAAGGATGCTCACATGGTGATTGGGAGGGATTTTAAGTAATGTGGTTGGGTAAGTATTCTCGGAGAAACACAATTTACTACAAAGTTTGCTCTCCTTCAAATACATTCCCCAATCACATTAACGTATGGAGAATAATAGAAGGAAGGAATGCTGAACATGTGACCTCAACCTTTGGCATTTTTCAAGGGAATGTCTGGATTCCCCATACGAATGATAACCCCTTCTCCAAATTACATAAGCAACATAGCCTTGAGTGTTGGACAAGACTATGAGTCTGCTGGTAATGTGTCTGATTTGTACATTGATATGGAGGCTGTCGAACCAAGGCAGAAACTGCCAAATCTGAACACACAGGTCAGGTAATTTGGTGCCCCTATTTGAGGAGGTAGTTCACCACCACAGAGTGTCAGACATAATGAGGACCTATATGCCTGTGAGTCGATCCTTCAGAATGTGAAAGGCACCGATGATAGCCTTCATTTCTAAAATGCTGATATGTTGAGGCCGCTCTCTTGACTCCCACGTGCCAATGATGGTAGTTAAGTCCAGCAACAGGTGGGCACCCCAATTGTACATACTGGTATCAGTACATGCATTCATTACTGTTTGGGGTAGGATCCCCATGGTCAGTCAACCTGGGTTGCACCAATGACACAGGAATTATATCTCGGGCATGATCATGACTGTTTGATTGAGGGGCCTTGAAAAGGGGCACCATTGTGCAAGCAATGTCATTTGTAAGGGGCGCATAAAAAGACAACCAAGCGGAATCAACTATGCTGCCAAAATGAATGATCTCAGTAGGTGGAAGAACTCTCGCACTAAAATCCAAGTCCTGTTGGAAATGGGCTTGACGAGTTCAACTAACCTGATTATGCCAACATGAGGAAGCTATACCAGCTTCTGGTTGGTGATAAACTCCGTATGCAGATGTACTAAAAACTGGGATGGACAGGGGTCAGGCTTTTCCCAGTTCCCTAGAAAGCCTGGATACCTGGTTTGCCTGGTGTATAGTAGGCCTGAATGCTGGCAGTACAGAAGACATTCCTGTTATCACCGGCACTGGTCACTCCAAGGGCCTGGCTTGAGGGACAAATTTTCTCATTGAATTTTCCATCCTAGCAAGGGTATCTTGCAGACGGTATGGCTAAATGGACAGATGTCATTATGATTCCCATAAATCCTAGTTGGCCAACCATTTTATCAAAAATTCTCCATGCTTGGGGTGGTTGGATGGCCAGTGATGGTAAGGTTGTATTATGAAATGGATCCAATGCATCCGGACCTACAGACCCGAAGGCCATGCTCGGACACGCAGGGGGAACTGCACCCACTGGGTAGTCTAAAATTAGTGGGACATTCACCTAAGCAGTTGGAAATTGCAAGCAACAAGCTTCAGGTTTGTGGAAGGACCCCAGGATCGCACAGGACTTGCAACTTATTCCATCTTTCCTTCCCTTTTTATGCTTCTGGACTAATACTTTTTGCATTTTGTGCATTTAATTGGCATTTCTACTGAAATGACACAGGAAGAGAAAACAGCATAAATTAGCAATTCAGTATGTGTTTGTTTTTGGATTTTTAACATAGCTTTAACAATTTGAGTAATACAGCTACAATGTCTGCACTGTGGCAGTTTATAGTGATGTCTAGCACTGGTGCATCATGCTGCAGACATGTGGAATCCTGTTCCACATAAGCGAGATAACTGCTAGTACCATTTTTATAAGTCTTTGGTATGACTCAGCCTGGGTTTGAACCCATGACCTCCCGCATCTGAGGTGGATGCTCGAACCACTTAGGCCACAGGAGCAGTCAAAATTCAAAATGTCATTAGCTTGCCAATATTGTAGCCCAGACTTCCTCAGTCCATGTATTACACATGCTTCATGGCATAGACAATGTACACTTAGTACAGTAAAAACTGTCTTGAGCGACCTCTGCTATGAGCGACCACCTGTCATGTACGACCACAATCGTAATGCACGGATCGATTTTATTATATAAACACTCTATGAGCAACCACCTGCTGAATGCGACCAGCGACCGAGATATCTTGGCAAAATGTGCATTTCGACACTGCTATGAATGACCGCATTGTAAAAAAACGAGGATAAACTCCACCAACCTTTGTTTAATAGCTGTTAGAACGACCGCTCATACCGTTCCAAATATAAAAATAAAAAATAAAAAAAATAAAAAATAGGCTGGCTACCGATCTCTTATTTTTTGTTGTTGCTAGGCTTGTAGTGTTTTACAGTTTCTGTCGTAAACCAGACTAAAGTATATGGAGATTATTTCCTAGTCTGGTTGCCTGCTTCGTGTGCTCCTTGTGTTGTTCTCCGTTATTCGTTTAGTGGTGAGGAAATCAGAAAGCATACACAGCAGGGAACCAGACTAATTATTCCCGTAAGCAACCTGCTTCCTGACCTTTGTAGGACCTGGCATCCCTATGACTACTGTATCGCGAGAACTGACAGACACCAGTGACCTTTATGTAATCAATTATTACAACGACCACTTGATTAGTATCGATTGTTCTGATCAAAAACAAATATCAAAAGAATATTTAAAAAAGGATTGTTGCTACCGGTGATAGATGCTACAGTCCGTAAACCAGGCTAATGTACTTGTCATGAAATGCTGTTGAAGTGTCAAAGTTGACGTAGTGGTCGCATATTTTGTTTGTCTTGAGTTAATTGGTATTGCCGGTGGTGAATAAGGTCATTGTCTATTAAACCAGCAAGAGAGAATCATTTGCGGGATTCGATTGATAGTGCTCAAGACTTGTGATGTTTGTCCCCCCCCCCCCATGTTAAGTGATGACATCCCAATCACAAAGCTGTTGTCTATTCAAGTTGGTGCAACCGGGCTACACACTTTGCTTATAGAGTTAATCCCTGTATGTTATCTTTGAATGAAGCCGTTGACTTTTGTCACTGAGTAAATGGTCCTGTTTCTGGATGAGATAATTGTTTCTTTTTATTTCATTAATTGTTAGATATGCTTTGCACATGTATAGATTTTTCATATTTTCCCACAGCCACCATCTTTATGTTCAATGTTACAACTGAGCAATAATAATTTTAACACACAGAATTTTAATAACAATGGACAAACCTCCAACTAAAAAGAGACAAATTTTAAGGCAGAAGAAAATAATTATTGTAACTGAAAGAAGTGAAAAAGTGCAGACCACTCGCAAAAAAAGCGGTTTAAATGTCGGTAAAACAAATTTAGGTTGTTATAAAGGAAAACGAATAATTCAGAAACGATTTCATATGCTGAAATATGTGATCTTCAAATGTAAATGTGATTTCATGTTTAATGATAGAAGTATATCTTTATTACAATATAATTTTGTTCTTAGATGAATGCATACAATATTTTAGCAACAACTATTAGTAAAGAATAGAACATATGTACAGTGATTGTGGTTATTTTTCTTGAAATTATTCTGAAACTGGACCTTGGAAACGTGTATTTTTGTACAAACCTGCTATGAAAGACCACCTGTCTTGAGAGACCACTTTTTGTTGGCAGAAGAGGCAGTCTCTCATAACAGGTTTTACTGTATATATGATACAAGATTCATGGATGTCTTCCTTTGCTTTTAACTTTTATGCATTTCATGTATTTAGTTGACATTTCTATTCAAACAAAAGAAGCAGAGAAAACAAGGCATGAATTAGCAATTCAGTATGTTACTAACTTGCTAATATTAGCTCCATTACTAACAGAGTAAGCGAAAATAGTATTATGCTAAGACATAAATGAAAACATGATTCTGACAGCAGTGTTATAATGTTGTCTAAAACAGAAGAAGTCTGTCAAGGTGACAAAGTCACTCAAATTTGGAAAAATGTGTAAAAATAATGCATTCAACTTTTAGAAAATGATTGTCCAACAATAATTCTAAAGTTGAATGGTCCAATTTTAACACTAAGATGGCTTGGATTGTTGGAAGTAAAATGTATGTATTATCAGTACAGCAGCAATGATTAATAACTGGCGACACCTAGCGGTGGCAAGGGGAGGTAATGAGCAAGAGTTATTGCCCTGTATATGAGATAGATAAAGATGATTGTTGTCATTTCTAGGGCTGGATTTGTGAGGTAGCAGGCTTATATCCCTAACAATAATGTGATTGGCGAACATATTTGAGCAATAAAGATGTATTTTCACTTTCTGGCAAGGACTGAATCCTGAGGCAAGTGAAACCAATTGAAAACAGCAAAAATTGCCCATTAATTTCCATAACAGGCTGTGAAAATTTAGCAAAATTAAACATTGCAATATTTCATAAATCTTAATGTCTTCTATGTTTTGAGTGAGAATGACATGATGGCCTCAACGCTGCAAAATTATTTTGTTTTGAATTAATGTTTTGAAATTATGATTTCATAATTTGATATTTTCAAATGAACTTTTATGGCTCTCACATTTTTTATGCAATGAAATAGATTAAGTGTGCCACACTTAAAATTCATGATAATCTGAGCACTGATAATATCAGAAATGTTCAAACTTATTCTAAATGATATAGCAGCACATCACAGTGACAACAAGTTTAGCCAGTGGAAAATGAACTTCAGGTTTTTACAACTATGGGTGAATACACTTCATATAGTAAGATTGCAATTGTGACCATCGGTAATGTACATATTTTTTCATTTTATATTTGTCTCTTTACTGACTGCAATGGATTTGTATACTGGTCATCTTTTCCAATTGATAATATAATGGATCTGAATACTTGTCTTCTACTAACAAGTCTAATGGATTTGAACAGTTGTCTTCTGCTGACAGTGTAATGGATTTGAATATGTCTTCTACTGACAGTGTAATGGATTTGAATACTTGTCTTCCACTGACAGTGTAATGGATTTGAATACTTGTCTTCTACTGACAGTGTAATGGATTTGAATATTTGTCTTCCACTGACAGTGTAATGGATTTGAATACTTGTCTTCCACTGACTGTAATGGATTTGAATACTTGTCTTCTACTGATAGTGTAATGGACTTAAATACTTGTCTTCTACTAACAGTGTAATGGATTTCAATATTTGTCTTCTATTGACATTGTAATGGATTTGAATACTTGTCTTCCACTGACAGTGTAATGGATTTCAATAACTGTCTTCTACTGACAGTGTAATGGATTTGAATACTCGTCTTCCACTGACAGTATAATGGATTTGAATAATTGTCTTCTACTGACATTGTAATGGATTTTAATACTAGTCTTTTACTGACAGTCTGATGGATTTGAAAACTTGTGTTTTACTGAGTCTCATGGATTTGTATACTTGTCTTCCTTTCCCCCATATAGTAATTTGTTGTTGTAGTTGTTGTGGGGCTTAACGCCATTTTTCAGCACACGATAGGCTATACATGGCGGCCAGTATTTATGGTGGAGGAAGAAACCGGGAAATCCGCGGAAAGAACCACTGACCCACGAGAAGCTACTGGCAAGCTTTCTCACATATCCACATTCGCCGAATCTTAGACTCGAACCCACGCAGACAGAGGTGAGATGGCAATGATCCGTAACGGAGAGCGCTTTAGACCACTCGGCCACTCGGGGCCCCCCCAGATAGTAAAAACAGACTGTTAGACTTTTCTATACTGATCTTCTTTTCATACTGATAGTAGATTTTTATACTTGTCCTCTTCCACCGACAGCATAATGGAAATGTACATTTGTCTTCTGTACTTACTAACAGTATATACTGGTCTTCTTTCCTGCTGATAGTGTATTAGATTTGTACAATCAAACCTGCCCAAGAAATCACCTCTAGAAACCAAAACAATCAGGCACATAACTGGCCAATCATGTGACTATTTTTAGCTCTTGTTTGTACCACAGCTAGTAAGAAAATGAGGCAGCTCAGTTAATCCATCTCCATCTATAGAAAACAACTTTTTATGCTCCTCTGAGGCAACTACTTAAGAGAGATTCAACTGTACCTGCATAATGAGCAAACCCATTTGTATATAGACCTAAGTAAAGGTTTTTCAGTGGTATATGCTTACAAGGCGAGTTGCACTGTATAAATGGGACAAAAACCACTTCATATCTCAGGGTCTGTCATAATTAGTCTTAATGAACATCACTTTAATGGATATTAGAAAAACTGGGGGGCTAATGGAGTGCTCCCAAATTCTGAAACCTAGGAACATATCTATATTTATTCCATACACATAAACAGGCCCACCTAAAATTTCTCCATCTAAATTAGAAAATCTAAAAAAAAGAAACAAAACTGAAATTTGTTCAAACTATTAAATAGCATCCATCCATATTCTTTGACAAGTTCAATACACGAAGTAACTAAAATGTCTGCAAGATACACAACAAAAATTACTTTTATTATCCAAATATACTACATATATTCCTGCATGAAAGGATACACTGAGTGATCAATTTTCCCCACGCTTTTGATAACCTTTGTTAGTCTATTCTGAACATCCAGCAGGAAGTTGTAAAACTCAAGTGGAATCTGGGTAACCAAACCTGAAAAGGAGATAAAGACAGTTATTTCTTGGGGGGGGTTTAATTGTAATTTTAAAACATTATTGGCTACAGCATGTTTAGGAAATAAGAGCTAAATGTCTTTTCCAAGGACACACCTAAGCAGACGATGTGGGCTGGCCTGGTTCATTATCGAACCCACGACTCTGGACAATGAGTCAGATGCTCAACTGAGCTACTGCGAAACCCTGATAAAAAATCTCGATTACAGATAGCGTACATGTAAATCTATATGAAAAGAATTATACTACAAAGATCTGTTCCATAAAAACATGTCATATTTATTATGAATAACAAAGAATTGCTATTTGATCAAGTTCCTTAGGAACTCACCTGAGTTTGTTCAACTGACCTCTAAAACTATCCTATTCTTCTATTGTTTTTTTTTTAAACAATACCCCACACACCATTTATTTCTTAAGGTATTCAAATCCAGGCACTTAAGGTGTTAAAAATTTAGATCTGCTAATGGTACAAGAAATAAAGATTGAAATAATGCTGGCATACTGAGTCTCGCCTGTATGGGGTCAAAAGGCCTTCTAGTGAAACGATCAAATGGTCTCATGACATAATCTTTGCTTGGTGTATTTTTTAAATATAACTAATATTATATACAGTAAGAAAAAAACATCTTGATAATGTGAAAAATTTATCTTGAAGATGTACTTGAGTAACTGCCCCGATATCAGGGATATTTTAAGTGTCCTTAAAACTGTTTCAATTACATTCTCAGTATTCTCAAATTAAAGAATGTAAGCTATCCAATATATCAAATCCTTGACAACTTTAATTTTCCTTCATAAATGTAGTAAGAAATCAAAGCTGGAAATAAAGTTTAAAGATTTATATTTTTTATACCCAAGTCTTTCAATTCTCAGATGAAATATTGAGGAACTCCATAAATTTGTCAGTCAAAAAGAAGAATCTTTCTGGATAATATGTGACAGGAGGACTTTAGTTTAATTCTCAGTGGCTGCTTACTCTTCCATACAAATTTCATTGCTCATGACCAAGAATTAAGGACATATTTTTAAGAAGCCCGGCATGAAGAAGAAAACAGAAGATGCTTAATAATAAAATAAGACCAGCTTATTCAGAACATTATGAGATGCGGATGTAAGTATATGTTTGGTAAACACTCACCAATTGATCCATTGACTGTTCCAAAGAGGACAGAACCTTGAATGGGTGTGCTGCTCTCACCAGCATGCTGCATAACCAGGGAACCTGGAGAACCCCAACAAAACTAAATGCAGGACAAATCTCAAATGTACAAATATATATTTAGAAAGATAGCATGATTAGTATATCATCACAAAACATATTGTAACCTAGTAGTATTTCATTCATGTAAATTTGTCATTTTCATCTCTAGTCTTAAGATCCATAGGTGAAATCCAGACCTGGGGTTTACTTTTCTTTGTTTAGCACACAACACACTGTAAACAACAGTGTTGACACTGTAACAGATGGGGGGGGGGTATGTTCTAACTTAAGTAAAAGTAACAATAAGTTTAAAGAAATGCTCCAAGTGAGGACCTTTTTTTATTTTTTAATGTATGATATTGTGATAAGATGCTTAATAAAAGAGAATATGACTAAAACATGAATATATGTATTTGATAACGTGTAATGAATGTAATACACAAATGTTATTATATGCTGGCCTTCCTAACCTCAATATTCAGCAAGAAATGGATGACCCACTGAGCAAGTATTTTGAAAGTTAGAGTTAACTTCTTAGTGTGGCTGGAGATAACTGCTTATTTAGTATGGCACAATATTACTTCTGTATTAAGCCTGAATCAATAGCAGTGAATTGAATTTGACTGAATAGAATTGATTCCTATTGTTGCACTATATGTATGTAATTCAGTCTATTTTTGAGAATAAAGAAATTAAAATTCATTGACTTGTTTTTTTTTAATAAGTATCAATGACCTTCTTAATGTTTTTCAGTAAATTTGAAATTATAACTACCTCAATGGTGTTCTTTTTATTTGGTGGAGATATGTAGAAAGAGACGCTAATGTTGACAGCTATTTGCCAATCTTTGAATTTTGCTCCTATTTATACTCTTTGGAAAATAGTCATGTGACTATTTTAACCAATCATTGCTTGTCCGGGATGCTAAACAGGTCTGATTGTGCCAAACAAATACTCAACAACCGGCGACACAAACAGAGAGTTAATATACAATTTAACTTTCTTCACTTGTCTGTTTACACTCTGCCATTCGCAAATATATAAACATTACGTATTATGTCGTGTCTGTCAAACATCAAAGTATTTTAAGTTGTATCCAAGACTGCTAAGCTTGGGTGAAGAGTAAACAAGTACCAATGAACACTGATAACATTTAAAATACACTGACCAGCAATAAAATGAATACAATATTAGGGAATTAAAAACATACTCAAACTTGTATAAAAGAAAGCAAACATTTACAAGGAACAAGTGAAATTTAATCAAAATGTGAACACGACAAATTTACTGTGTGGAACTGGTCATGTGATCTAGTGCTGGCAACCTAGCCTGCAGACATATTTTCATGATGTCAGCTTTTCGAGTTATCGAGCTTAGTGCTATTCAAATGATGATTTGGATGGGAATTTAAGTGTGATAAACATATTTCTGGGTGTGACAAATTCATATAAAATAAGATTTTTAAAGATTTTATGAGTATTTAATGATGTGTGAGATTGAACTTGATGACAGTGCAGTTGTTACCACATGACTGGTGATCACACTTGACATACAACACGAACGATTTAATACAGATTTCAGGGTAAGTCGCTATCTATACATTTCTAATCACGCTGCAATGTTCAAATGACTCTTTAGCAGTTTATATATATTTTCATTGACATGAACAGTATGTTTAATTTAAGACATAAAAAAAACCCACCCTTCCCATCCATCATATTAAAGCTTTACAGCCCCCAGGTCTATTACACCACTTATCTGCCATCTCATAAAGCACTCCAGTCTTAATTCAGCAGTGTTGACACAGATTTGCTGTTTCATAGATCAACCTGCACTCAGCAGTGATAATACAAATCTGCCATCTCATGAAGCAGTCCAGTCTATACACAGATCTGCTATTTCATACAGCAGTCTACATTCAGCATTGTTGACAGATCTGCTGTCTCAAAAATACAGTCCAGTCTATATTCAGCAGTGTAGGCACAGATTTGCTGTGTTATAAAGCAGTCTACCCTTGGCAGTGTTGACACAGATCTGCTGTCTAAAGAAAAGCAAACGCCTAGTCTATACTTGGAGGTACCGACACATATCCGTCTCATAAAGCAATCCACTCAGCACTGTTGACACAGACCTGTTGTCTTATAAAGCAGTCTACACTCAGTAGTGTCACACCTCTGCTGAGCTCTTGTGGGGAAAATATTTGTACTTCTGTCCCCCTATGAAAGATTACGATATTGGTATTTGTTAAATTTTGGGGTACACTAGTAATCTGGGGTGGGAAAATATCCCCTGGGCTTGAACAAAGTGTTACATTGTAACACTGCTTCAAATCATAAGAAAAAAGAAACATTGTAGCCTCTGATATCTCACAAAGCAATGAAGATCTGCATCTAATGTTTGCAGTTGGGTTGGTATGCGATACAGGAGCAATATGGTAAACTGGGAAAATGCCTGACAAGTCATCAGACTACCCCACCCCCTTCATTTAGCAATAACATATCCCTCTGGTACCTGGTATATTTAAAAACTCCAACTGAATGTATCCAATTATTCAGCACTATCAATTCGTATAATACTTTTGCTACAACTGTATGGTCCAGCAGACCTAGTTTATATACAATTTATGTTACAGTTTCTATGGTAACATCAAAAATATTGAAAGCAGAAAATTCCAAGTATAAAAAGTGCCTCTACACGACATTTTTTATGTGCAACCAAGTTTGGTTTGAAATACCCTGAACGATTTTGAGTATAGATCCAAAACAAAATTAAAAAAAAGTTATTAAGTTTTCACTGTATAGTTGCAAAGCACAAGACAAAAGGGGTGTGAAAACATGTCTTCTGGAGCTATCAAAACCCTACAATTCAACAACTGCCCCTGGGTCTGTACCACTGACATTACATCAGTTTCTCATGCCAAGAGCTTTTTATGTGTACTGAGTGACAGTGTGTCAGCACATATCAGAACAAAATATTATGTAGCCTAGGCTTTAATTAAAAAGAACATAGATACTAGCAACAAGAACAAACTTTTATGAACATCCTCTAGGACTTATCTGAAGACCTGATCAAATAAAATCTCGCTAATGAACTTGACAAAAAAATGTCTGTTCATTAGGTGTTCTATATTTTTAAGGTATTAAGTCTACTTTTATCAATTAAATAATATTTTAAAAAAATTAAAGCAGTTAAGAAGAACAAAGTATTGTTGTTGGGTGAAATTTTTCATCAAAGTTTTCTCAAAGAAAAAAGAAATCCTTTTTATAAATAAATATTTTGAGAGAAAACTGTGAAACATGGAACAATAATGCTCAAACTGAATCAACAGCAAAAACAGAATCAAAGATGAGACATTTATTTTTTGTTACTGTCATTTTTTATACCGTGTTTTAACGTTTTATATTAAATCTGCAATCAAACCTTTCTTTTTTATTACCACTTTTTTTATACCTTGTCTAAATGCTTTTATATTAAATCTGGGCTGAAACTAAGTTTTTACAAATCTGAGCCATGTCCACTCTTTACTCTAAAAAAAAAAATGGATAGGTAGGATTGGTGGCAATAAAGGAATGTGTGTGATCTCTGTGTTGAGAAAAATTTGCTGGAATGAAGACAATATAGATGCTGTCAGATTTTATTAATGGAGGAATCTCCCCCACCCACCCTCTGTGTCACCAAAATAAGTGAGAGTTAAAAAAGAGGGGGTGGGGAATGGAAACAACCATAGTTGATTATTTACTTAACACTTAAATAAACGGCTCTCTTTCTTCCCACTCAATTCTGTTAGGGCTCGAATGAAATCAAAATCCTCGCAAGATGCCCCCCTCCATTCATATTAATATTAATCTGTTGACTGTTTCTGAGCTTATGTTCCTAATATGTGCATGAATAGTGTCCTGTGCTGAAAACCCCCTTCACAGTCTACTGTCGGGAATGGCATATGCACAGCTAGTTTAAACCGTTTCAAAAAGCTCAGAAACTGTTCTTATGGTTGTTATGAACAATTTCCAAAGCTCTTAGGTTTTGTTGTCACTTGGATATCTCTGCTCCACAGTAAGATTTGACATTGACACAAACTCTACGAAAGTTTCAGTTTCTTGAATCTGTATATTAGTTTCAAGTCCATCAATGCCATAGTCTACATCTTCATCTCTACTCAGAAATATGAGTACTCTAAGGCTATGTACTTGGAAACAGATGCTTTTTCTTAAGGAAATCTCTGCTTTATTTAATGTTTTACACATTCAATGAACTCTTTCTGCTTCAAATTCTGATTTCACATCATTTATATCTGTTTCTCTTTACCAAATTTAATACCTTAAAAGGTGAGTCACATTTCCACCCACTTTTGTCCGTCTCAGTTTTTACTTTGTTCTGCAATTCTTGCTGATTAATATCCTTTAAAGACTTAACCCTGTCAGTAGTTACAATAAATCCATCAAGTGCTGGTGTAACAGTTACAGTGTTTTTCTCATGTCTCCGGAAAAACCATATTTAAAACAGCAAGTGATGGAATTTAGCTCAGGATATGCAGCACCAGGATGAGCTTCTAGCTGGTAAGCTGTAGCAATAGTTCTTTACATTTATTATTGTCAGTTTTGTGCTTCTCAAAGTTACTAGTGGTTTCCAGGACTGGAAAACAGCTTCCTGAGCAATCATAAAAGGTAAACCAACTTATTTCACAAACTTCTGTCACTAAGTACTGGCATCAATTAAGAAATCAAGCATTTTCTTCAGTTCCCGAGTCCTTGATCACGCTTTACTGAAATAGTGAAACAGATCCTTGTAAATAATTGTTTTAATCACTTGACTGTGACAGCAAGAATTCTGAAACATTGCTTCAAATTTTGGTTTCTTTTTGGCAGTTCATCTAACTTGGCATCTGACATCATTTTAGAATGAACATCCTGTTTCCCAAAAAACTCCACCACATCCTTTGCCTGCTTCATTTTACTGTTCACTCTGCACATTCCTGCCAGCAATGTCTTGAAGTTGAAAATAATCAGTCATTTGTAGCCTTGCCATGCTTGATTTCACCTTCTGGAAATGGACCAAAGTTTGCGCTTGTGCAAATGACAGGAAAGAGCATCTATTACGAAAGCCTCTACAACACACGTTTCTTTTCTATAATTAGCAGGATTTCCAAGCATCCTTTTGTATTATATACTTAAGCAAACCTGCCAACCCTAACAAGACCTTCCCAATATGGCAGCTTACTTATTTTCTTCCTTAAGTTGGACCAGTTTTCAGTAAGGTGGAACAAATTATCATGTACTGCTTTTGTCAAGCTGGAAAACAGGCATTTCAAAGTCCAGAAGTGTGATTCAAAACCAATGCAGCGATGGTAAACATTGTGTTTAACTTGAAAGTTTGTAAAGTTAACTTGAATTACCTTAATTACCTCTAGTACAGTTTCACAAACTGCAATTTCAAACCCCATGGAGCTCAATGGCTTCTTGATATTTCTCAAATTGACGTAATCCTTTAAAAAAAAGATTCATGGGTGCCATTTCAATGGCAATGACCTTTCCCACCATGTGACACACTCAATATAACACATGATGCCCATTAAGCATAATTATTGCACTTCCTGACCTTTCACCCCCCAAGAATCTGTGTGTGTGTGATTTGGATTTTCAACATAACTTTAAAAATTTTTTAGTCATATTCATATGATGTCTGTAGTGAGGCAGTTTATAGCAATGTCTAGCACTGGGGCATCATGCCACAGACATGTAGCATGATGTCCCACCCAGTCACATTATCCTGACACCAGGCCAACCTGTCCTAACACTAACCTCTTAATGCTGAGCACATAGTGAGGCAGCTGCAAGTACCATTTTTATAAGTCTTTGTTTAACTGTCAACAGCTCATCACAACACCACACTTGCAGGCTTATCATCACTCATTATCAGTGAAAGTGAGGCTGCTCCAATGCTTAAGTACTAGAAGTAAAGCGTCAAATATATATGAACAAATCCCTGGTATTTTGCATATTATGGGAAAAAGACTATCCCTCTCAAATACATGCATGTGCAGACTGTACCTTTGATACATTTTCTGTAGCAAGTACAGTGAAATGATATGCTAAAGCAGGATAATTTGTTACTAGTACAAGTCTGTGTCATGCTACAAAGCATGGTCTGATAAATCTTTCATTGCACTTGCTGTGCTGTTTGCAACAATCAATAAAGACATCTGATTATGTTTACGTCACATACCATGTCTAAAAATATTAATAAATTCCCCAACATGATACAGTCCCACTTCTTCCAAGTTCTGTCTTTCTTCTTCAGTAGTGGCAGCACTAAAAAAAAAGAAATACTACTAAAAGCCATCAGTCACTCTGGAAAGCACCCAACCATGTCATTCAAAAGTTTATTATCGTTTACGCTTTAACAATTATTTGTCTTCTAAAGTGCTGCAAGCATAAGTAATGAATCTCAAGTGCAATTTTTAAACTATCAAGATATCTTCTGTCTTTACAACAGCAATCAAGCATATGAAATCCATGCATTTCCACTGAATGAAATTGATGCATTTATGTGATAACTGGTCAAATCTAGCCCTCTATCTTATTTGACTTTTTTTTTTACATCTATACATACTGCATGCATACATACATACACACATGTTGCTAAATATTGGATAATGAAAAATAATTTGTGGGGTAAAATGATTTTTGGATAACAGTTACCTGTTCTTAATACATTAGGAGATCATCTACCTTGCAAATCTAGCCTTCCCAGGCTAGCTTAAGTTACAAGTGATAAAAAGTCATTTATTTGACAAGGTGGAAGTCAAACAAGAGTGATCCCCCTTTGAAAAACAGGAGCCAAATCTTATCAGTTCATAAGTTACTACTGTAGCATATTTGCATGCTCTTCTTCCAGGGCTTGGGAGGTCAGACTATATTATGATTGGATAACTATTAGCAAAAAAAACATATTTTACTCTAAAAAATGGTTTCTTCTTCAGATATGTTACCTGATCCTTATATATAAGGTTCGACAAAGTTGATAATGAGCCGCTGTTGGTGTTCCAGGCTCTGCTCGATGATGTTTCTCAGGACGAATATTTGTTCACTGCACAATCGGCCGCGAAGAAAGCCAGCCTGTTCTTCTCGGAGCTTTGCGTCCACAGCTTCCTTTAGTTGCCGTAGCAGGACAATGCTAAACACTTTGCCAGGGACCGAGAGGAGTGTGATTCCTCGCCAGTTGGTACAGTCCGCCAGGTTTCCTTTCTTTGGAAGTTTGACGATGACTCCCTTGCGCCACTCTTCGGGTACTCGTGTCGTCAACCAACATGAATTTAGAATATCTGTCAGTTCGTTGACGAGACACTGTCCACCGTGCTTGAGCATTTCTGCAGACACCATATCCAGGCCAGGCGCTTTGTTATTCTTTAGGAGCTGTACCGCCATCTCAGTCTCTGCTGTTGATATTTCTTCCGTCCGCATGGCCAGGTTGTTTGCTGGGTTGGGTGGATCAAAAGTGAAGGTAGTTTCTGGGGTAGGCTGATTTAGCATTTCCTTGAAGTGCTCAACCCAACAAGCGCCTTGTTCTTCTTTGGTTAGACACGGCTTTCCATTTTTGTCCTCGATAGGGGCTTCGTGTCCACTCTTCGTTCCAGTGAGGTTGCGAACGATGCGGTAGAGCGTCTTCGTGTCATTTTTCTCAGCCGCTTCCTGTGCTTCTTGGCTCTTCTGGTCTAGCCACTCTCACTTGTCTCGCCTACAGCTTCTCTTCACTTTCCAATCTGATTCTCGATAGGCCTTCGATGCCTCCAATCGTTCTTGCTCTGTCCTTGCCTGGTCACGTTTCTGCTGCATCTTCCTCCTTTCGTCTATCAATTCCCAAGACCGTTCCTGAATCCATCGCTCTTTATATGTTCCTCATCTCCTTTCAACACTTGCCTCGGCGCTACCAATTACCACATCCTTGAATCTTGACCAGCTCCCTTCGACATCCAGCTCCATGGCCAGCGGGCTAAACTGATTTTGCAACTCGATATGAAACCGTTCTGAGGTTGCACAATCTTTAAGCTTTTCCACTGCGAAGGGACGTGGCCGCTTTTGCTGCACCTGTTGGCGCTTCAGATGGAGTTGACACATGGTGGCGAGTAGATAGTGGTCAGAACCAACGTCAGCTCCTCTGCGCACTCGCACGTCCAGCAGCGACGATCTCCACTGCTTGCTAATGCAGACATGATCGATCTCGTTGAGTGTATGTCCGTCAGGAGACCGCCACGTTTTCTTGTGGATTTGCTTATGATCGAAGAAGGTGTTCCCGATTAACAAGCCGTTTGCTGCGCAAAAAGAGATAAGTTGGTCGCCAGTGTCATTTGTCGCGTCCGCCGATCAGTGCGGCCCGATTGTGTGCTCAAATCCACGGCGTTGGCTACTGATCTTAGCGTTAAAGTCACCGCAAACAAGTACAAGGTCGTATTGCGGGGAATGATCCAATGTTTCTTGAAGCTGCTCATAAAAAGCATCTTTGGCGGTGTCCTCAGCGTCCTCGATTGGGGCATATGCTTGCACCACGGTGATCTGAGCTGTGATGATTCGGTCACTGACAGGCTTCCAATTTGTGAGTGCTGCCGCTGCTACTTTGGACATAACGATGCCCACTCCTCACGCATGCTCAGTCTCGAGTCCTGAGTAGATTATGGTCGTGCCATCGTTATTTATCCTTCCAACGTACTTCGCTAACTCCCAAGATGTCCATCCGGTAATTGTTGAATTCCTTAAGGAGCTGCGCCAGTCTGCCACACTGGAATAGCGTCCAGGTTCCGATCCTAGTTAGTAGCTTTGCATTGAAGATTGGGCCATGCATCGGGCGACGGACTTCTGTTAGGCTTTGTTCCACCACCATCATAGGAGAGTGACCTTCTTCTCTGCGAATAAGTTGATCTTGTTGAATTTTCCTCGCTGTTTCCGTAGCACTAGAGTTTTTACGGGGTTTTACCAAGGCCTTCGACAGCATACATCGGGAGTCGCTTTGGAGCATAGCGAGGTTATACGGCATCCCGGAGCGATTCGTTGAGGTCTTTAGAAACCTCTACCTCGACTCAAGCTGCTGTGTCAGGATGGAAGACGGCACCACAGACTTCTTTGCCATTGAAACTGGCGTGAGACAGGAATGTATCCTGTCTCCTTTCCTCTTCCTTATGGTGATCGACTTTGTTATGCAGAAGGCCATGGACCGAGATGATTTTGGAATTCCATGGCTGAAACCAAACCAGCTAACTGACCTTGACTTCACGGATGACACTGCACTCCTTGGCGCCATGAATAAAAAAGCGCAAGAAATGACAATGAGCCTGGAACGCAAAGCGGCCCGAGTTGGACTTAGGATAAGCGGGAATAAGACAAAGATCATGAGGATCAGATATACCACAGCAAGGGACACCGTGAAGATTGGTCAGCAACAACTTGAGGAGGTAGAGAAATTCACCTACCTAGGCAGCACCCTAGCCAACGATGGCGACGCCGACCACGATGTCGCTTGCAGAATAGGGAAGGCAGGGGCAGTCTTTCAACGGCTTCGACCAATCTGGGCCAATGCGCAAATCAGTGTAGTAACAAAAATCCGGCTATTCAATACCATCGTCGTCCTGACTGCAACCTATGCATGTGAAACGTGGAAGACGTTGGCCCGGATCACAAGGAGGCTTAACGTCGCCCAACAGCAATGGTTGTGTCGAATCCTGCAAGTCTCGTACAAGGATCGCATCACAAATGAAGAGATCCATCAGCGAACAGGCACCCGCCCTCTCAACGACATTGTGACAGAGCGCCGGCTACGTTTTGCTGGCCACGTACTCTGGCAACCAATCTTACGGCATCCAAGAAACGCCATCTTGTGGACGCCACGGGGAAAACGGAAACAAGGCCGCCCCCGAACTACATGGCAATGCACCTTCATCAAAGATCTGAGAGCGCTGGGCATATCATTGGATGACGCTGAAACCATTGTGACAGATCGACCTCGATGGAGAGCACTCGCTGCCCAATGCGCCGAATGGCGCAGGAGGAACTAAGTCTAAGTATGTAAGTATGTATAAGGTTAGGCATGTGCAACCTATGGCCTGTGACTTGGATTTATCTGCTTATTTGCATCAAAGGGTGTAGCTTTAAAAATTGCTTATCCAGCCCATGCTCTGCATTAAGCTGCACATGCCTGCATTTGGAAAAGGTAAGTAGATGATAGTTACATCCCCTTACCCTGGAGATGGGGCTGTTGCTCATCTCCTAAATACGTGTTAAGCAGTTTTGAGCCTCTTGTGACATATGGGCTAAGGTTAGCACATAGTTTATGAATGTATGCAGCTTGGAGAAGAAATGTTCACTCTTGCAAACAAGTTGAAGATGAGTAACTTGCATCATTATGAAGTTGCCGAATGATCCGAGGGGGCATATAGGTCTGACCAGGTCAAACTGAGCCCTTTGGAATGAATGGATACTTAGATAAAAGCAATAAAGTGGATAATCCCTCATTTAGAAAGTGGACAACTCTTCATTTAGAAAGTGGATAACCCCTAATTTCGAAGACAATTGAACCTGAGCAGAAATATTGTCCGTTCATTCTCTGAGTGTTAAGAATACGTGAGATCTCCCTCCTTTTAACAGCTCATTTTTTTCTTCAAGTAGCACTCCTGAGCCCTTATAGCATCAAGTATGCAGCCTTGAATTAAAGGTCCACGGATGATTGAAATTTCAAGACAAAGGACTGATTCCTAATGAGTGGAGATTGTTTTGGCAATGAAAGCATGGGCCATCATGAGTAAAGCTGAACCATCATGGACAAGGCATGTATCCCACTGATCCTAGCTAGAACAACTAGGGAAGAAGGTTCTGTACCAGACGTGAGTGAAGAAAGCTTTAGACTCTGGTTTGAAAGCTTCCTTAATTCAACCATATCAGAGCTTACAAAAGATTCCATTTCAGACAAAGGGTCAAAGCCCTAAGTCATTACAAGTCAAAGATGACATGAAGGATGGAGAGGCTTTTATCCTGGCCTATGTTCTCCCTTCCAAGATGTCTTCAAGATTGTGGAATGGTATCCCTTTATAATCACAGGAGCTAACTTCTTCCATTTGAAGAGCCCAAAGAAAAAAGTTGACTATCCATCTTGCATTTCTTTGTTTTCCTACTTGCACCAATGGAAGAAAACTTTCTCCATGTTTTCAAAGTGGTGGGTGTTCTTGCCTGAGCAATTCGGTCCACCACTTGATCTGAGAAATGTTTTCTTCATAAGGCTTGCTTGATTAGGCCAGGCATGCAGGTTCAGCTTCTCTGGATACATATGGAAGGTCTGCATTCACAATTTTTTCGGTAGGCTGTCAGAATACATGACTTTCTATGGAATCTCCATTGCTTAGTTCAATAGGTTGCTGATCCATGATTTTTTCCACCCAAGAGTAGCAATCAGGATTAGATGGCACTACGATTCCCATGCTTTTGCATGACTTCTGGAATCAATTGTTGGAGGGCATATGAAATTCAAATAGGACCATTCCAGTTCTGGGAAAGATCAATGTTTTCCAATCTTTTGGATTTCAGACAAAAGAGATCTAGGTCAGAGGACAGCATTCCACTCTGTCCCAAAAACATCTTCACAAGGTCATCCACAATGAGTGCAGACTCAAGTGAATGCCAGTGTGTTTGTGTGTGTGATTTGGATTTTTAACGCAGCATCAACAATTTTTCAGTCATACTGCTACGATGTCTGCAGTGTGGCAGTTTATAGTGATGTCTAATAAAATATGATCAGTTTGTGTTAACAATAAGACTCCCTTCCAGAAAAGATTAAAGGCCCAGTGTGTGTGTGTGTGATTTGGATTTTTAACATAGCTTTAACAATTTTTCAGTCATATTGCTACAATGTGTGCAGTGTGGCAGTTTATTGTGATGTCTAGCACTGGGGCATCATGCCGCAGACATGTAGCATGATGTCCCACCCAGTCACATTATCCTGACACCATGCCGACCAGTCCTAACACTAACCTCTTAATGCTGAGCACCAAGTGAGGCAGCAGTTCGCACCATTTTTATAAGTCTTTGGTATGACTTGGCCGGAGATCAAACCCACGACCTCCCGCATCTGAGGTGGATGCCCTAACCACTAGGCCACTGGAGCGGTTGAAGGCCAGGCGGAAAGGACTATTTGTTATGAATCAGCTGGACCTCATGAGACATTGAGCCTGTTCTGGATGTGGCAGACTTGCATGAGAATTTGAAGATGACACTACCTCTGAAAACACTACACTACCTCAGAAAACACTACACTACCTCAGAAAATCCCAAACCATGAAAGTAGTCTGGAGACAGACAATTGTCAGACAGAATGAAAACACCCCTTTCAGACAGTGTCTCCTGCCATGGTTGAAAGGCATGCACCATGGAGGCTCTCTGAAACAACTTGCAACACCCAAGGGACAGCAGGGCATTGTTTCTCCCATTCTGTGGAAAAGTGTTAACATTCTTCCTCCTACCAGGTTGTCAGAGAAAGTTAGCATTAAGAATGGCATCTTATCTTTTGAGAGCTGATAATGAGAAAAGCTGTGATGAGATGGGTCCCTGAATCCACCACATGTGCCATATGACAGACTGACTCTGGGCCATAAGTGTCAGTGGATTCTTGATAAAAGGTTCAGGATATGTTCAGATTAAAAAACTGCCATGGAAACCAAGCTGAACATGGATCCTACTGCGACAGCATTTCAAAGCAGTTGTTGAACACTGAAGAAGGACTTCCAGTCTGTACACACAGAGGAAGATATGACAATCACCAACCTGAAATATTTGTCAACAGCTGTGACTGAAGGGTGAAAGGCTGAATGTGTCTTGTAGCAAGCTAGGTTCAAACTGCTGGAAGCTGCCAGCGTAACATGGAGGCCTGTTGACACTTGGGTCTTGAAGTGACCTTTCAAAGCAATAAAGTATGGAAGTAACTCAACTAGACAGTAACAGTCACATAAGTGATCAATGGGTGTAAGTACTGGTAGGAGGCAATAGGTGCCTTATATGGCTGTGGTTGATAAAACTTTGTAGTCAGAAGCTGGAAATCTTGTCAATCCAAGTGTGGAATACACAGCACTTTCTGAATATCAATGGACTGAAAAAGATAGTTCTTGTGATCATGAATGTTTGCAAAATTGAATAATGGAGTGATAGGAAAGCATCCTATGAGAAGAGACAGTGATGAGCCGGCAAAACAGGTAGTGTAGGATCGTGACCAAAAGCTGGGAGTCTATACATGTTGTGATACATTTATCTCCCCCTCTGTTTACTATGTGTATCATCTACAACCTTTGGTACTACTTGGCATATACAAATTCAGTTGTCAATGCAGCCAATATCATGTCATAATGGAGACAGGATGGTGATGGAATTGTCTGGTGCTGTCTACTATACTGACAAGGATCTGATACTGGGTAGCCTGATACAGATCACCAACTTTGGTCTCAGATATGTTTGTATACTGATCAGATCCAGGGCTGGAACTCTCTTGGTCGGCTCCCAGACACTATCTGTTTTTTCTTTGTTTCTTCTAACCAGGACTGGGCATCCTGGGAAAATCTATCACTATACTTGATTCCATTGCTGGGTGGCATCTGATGCTGGAGTCCAGTAACAGCTATCCCAGGAAATATCAGTGTGAGCACATGACATGTATGATCCAGATTGCATCACATACCACTCATATACAGGCAGAGTGGTCTATCATCAGACAGCTAGAGACATCTACATAACCCTGCCATATTTTCTGACACCTGTAAATATGGACAGCAGAACAATGGTATACACAGATAAATGAGTCAAGTGCTAGTCTGTTTACTCTGAAATATGTCTTTCCCAAAGACCAAACTGTAATTTCAGCCCCACCTGTCGGAAGTTGTCCTACTAACATTGCCAGTTCTTCTTACATCTAATGTTTTGAAGAAACTCACAGAGTATGTATGTGGCTATTTCAAGCATGATTTATCCTCAAATTAGCTGACACCCCCTCCCCCATTCTACACCATGTAATCACAGCTCACTGCTTGACTACATTAACAGACAAGGTCAAGTACTGTAGTTGAAATGCAGTAAAAATGGTAGGAAATTAAAATGGTCATAATTATCATATGACAAAGCTTGACAAATAAAGTGTGATGAAGACAGAACAACAAATAGTCATATATAGGGGTGAAACGATTCATCAGTGTGTCGATGCATTGATATGTTTGCTGAAACAATGTACATATCGATACAAGAGACAGAATCGATACGAAACAATACTTACCATATGCATGTTACTTTAGTCTTCAGCAATCATGAATAATTATTATTAGTTGCCTTGTTATTCTGTAAAATTATAATCCATCTGAAACAGCATTTGCAGTCACAGGCACTCATGTTTATTAGTAAAAATGAAAATGACTATTTGAGAATACCCATTCACTGTCTACAAGTTAACACAGTGACATGGTTTGTAATCTTGGCCCCCATTCCATGCTAATTATCTTAACCCAAAAGTATGTTCAGCATACATTCCAAACGTGTTCCACATGTATAATGAAGTACTTTATTCATCATTTAATAACCACTTTCATGCAAAGTTTCTACTTCTTTAGTCGATTTGAAAGCTATGCTATCAGTTTGTTGCACAGTGAAATATGTTACTCTGAATTCTCATTTGTGGTTATTGTTTGGTTCCAGGTTAATATGTAGCTTATTCTCTGTGTGACCAACAGGAAGTATTGGCAGAGCAACAGAGTCTTTGTGGGAAAGTCATTAGATATATCAAGTATTTACACAAAGATGATGTCAGGGTGTGCCATTGCACGAATCATGCAAATTTTTTATGAATTCGTGCAACTGGAGAACAGTGAAACATGAGAACTCCTGCAAATTCGTTGAAAGCCCCACATATGAAAATGTGCTCGGCAAAGGATACAATTTTTATTTAACCATTCTTGTTGTGACATCTGTTTTTCGGATAGAAGCTGTTCCACATCTGGGTTCTTCGAGCATGACATCAGTGGTTGTGAAACTAAATTTGATTTAGCACAACATGCAGGAATAAGGATTATGGTGTACTTTGAAACCATTCATAAAAAAAAGTTATATAAAATACGGGCTACCTAGTAAACCCAAAATGACTGCTTCATGGTGTGGTTCATTATGATTCGTTCGGCAAATACTTGCTGATGATAGTGATGATGACAATAATTTTTAAAGTTATGAAGTATATCAGATTACTGGAGCTGGGAAAGTGTTAATGGAGATACCAGTGAGTGATTTTGTGCCTGAAATGGTGTTAAATTTGAGTCAGATGTACATGCTGGATGGACAAAAAAAATAGATGGCATGACCCATTTGGTGGTATTTCAAAATTGAATTAAATATACAAAGGGCAGAATACTGAGCCTAATTAAAATACAGACAATTTAAAAGCATAATGCAATTTTCATTTTTTTTTTTTTATTAATCAATTTTGCCCTGCGGATCATATGCTACAAAACCATGCATATTTATCCATATCAGGGTTAAGATAAATAGAATAAGTATAAAAAAAAAAATGAAATTAAGAATTAAAGATATTTATTTTAATACCTCTGTCTGCACAAGCATTGATGGACTAAATACCCTTAAATAGCATTATGGAACAGATAAGATATTTGGCACAGAAGTCAGTAAACTACTGATTTAACAAAGGAAGTTTATGTCAGTGAAAAATCCTATTTTGGAGCTGATGTATCCAAAAGATAATATCTGTGACCTCTGGAAAACTGTACATAACAGTCAAAAAGATCAGTTTCTTAATATATTCATGCTGACAAAGCTAGCTATGTATATACCTCCTCAGAAAGAAGCACAAAACAATATTGATATAAAGAAAGGGAGCAGAGTATGTTCTGAAATTATTAACAGATTAATGCTGATACAGCTAGAGGTGACATCTGTCAAAGACATTGATTTCAGCCGAGGTAAAATATTGAAGTTTAGATAAATATTGACCTATGACCGTTTCTTCCTCCCCCTCCTTTTTTTTTTTTTTATATAGAGCGAGGTCTCCCTTAAGATAAAATCCTGTCATCATCTCTCCTTAAATTATACATGAGGAACAAATATGGAATTTCTCTTTTGTATGCAGAGATATTTAACCAGTGAATGAAGGTGCTCATGGAATTAATGAAATTAGCATTGAATGTTTGATGGGGCAGATTTCAAACTGCTCAAGTTTATCACCTTGTGTAAGTTAAAAAAAAATTGAAGAATAGGACTGGGTGTATCAATAGCTTTCCTTCTTCACAAAAAAATACAAGTACCTGTGGCTGCATCAGTCTTTTGCATCTGCAGAAAGTAAAATGTGATAGATTTTGTTGGTATTCAACCTTATTCCCATTCCCGAATTTGTTCTAGACAAGATTTTCTTTGCACGAGGAAACTGTATTATTTCTTCTGTTTTGAAGATAACATCATAATGTCTTCCACATGTAACTGAGACATGAAATTGGTAATATGATGTTTTCACATCATTCATGTTGTACAAAACAAAGGGAGTTAAATGGAGCCACCATTTAATGGCCCAAAACGTTGGATAAAATTCACTGCAGCCAACAGGTAGTCTGTTTGAAAGTATTGTTGTTTTCTTCTCATCAATGAGAAATGCATATAAATATATGATAACTGTATGTCTATCTGTAGTCTGCATAATGGAAATAGGACCAGAATGTTAACATACATGAAAGGGCACCACCTACCTTCCAAAGATGGAAAGAACATCAAGTTCATATGTGTATCAATATGTATCGTATCGCAGGCTGTGTATCACAAATCATATCGATATGCGGCACAAGTGTATTGTTTCACCCCATGTCATATAGCTGGAGTAAGCTTCCCTTGAGTGAGTGGAGCAAGGATGCTCCAAAGAATCGCTCAACCGATAAAAAAGCACAAGTGGATTTGTAATGCCTCGAGAAAGAACATGTTTCTGATGAAATAACAAGATTTGGAGCCAATCCTTCTATCCATGGGGAGACCATTCTCATCTGACTGCCACCTTGTCAAGCAGATGACCTTTAAGCACTGGGAGGGGATGATCTGCATGGTAATGGTTGTACTCTTAATGCATTATGCTTGCGTAACACTGATGAAGAAGCAAACCACCCTGCAAATAAGACTAGTTTTCTTAAATTCCATTAGAGGTCTTATGAACAGAGTTGACTCTACTTGGTGCATTAAGCATGGTACCAGTAATTTAAAACATTTTTGATTTGCAATACATTCTTCATACAAAGGGCATCAAAGAAGAATAGTGTATTATTATTATTACTATTATTATTATTATTATTATTATTTTATGAGGGTGGTTCTTACAAGTGATCATGGAAAATATTATCTACCTATTTTGCTACTTTCTAAAGATGAAATATTACATATTTTACAAAGCCCTTATCCACTCCCATCAAAGCAAACCAAGACTTAGGCTGTTTACAAAACTGATACTGAAATACTGTTGAAATTGTGTGATGGCACATCTGTCTTAAATAAGTTTACCATTATAATTATCAGGTAATAAGTACAATTTATATCTAGTGACCAGGTACCTAAGATTGAGAGAAAGAACTAGAGTAAGTAAAAAGTCACATAGACCAAAAGACAAAGAGAATGGGACCGAGCAATCTGAATAAGATAAACAATTACCTGTCCTTCTGACAAGTGAAAAGATTAAAGGAATTCTCAGCTCCAAGAAAAATGTCATCATCTAAGATCTCTACTGCAGTCATCCAGTTGGGATTACAGTCTCTTGCAATCTATGAAAATACAGTTCAGCAATCTACAGGTAGGTCTATATTTTTATCAATCCACCAACTATATGTACATATTACAGGGCATACCATATATACTTGCACATAAGCCTAACCACCCCCAACTAAATAGGTAACACTTTAAAAAGTGAATGACCTGCCCATCTTGTTATTACTACTCCATCTGAACAGATGGTCATCTTCACATGGGGTTTCAGTACAGGAGGTCCTGGGGTTTCTGGTTAGACATAAGATCTTGTCTTCAGCGATCTGCAATAACACTATAGAAGGATAGTCAACAAGAAAACTTTAGACCATGTCCCATGGATAAGTCAACCTCTGTTCTTTGAGGCTTGTAATTTTTCATAAATTATCTGGCTTATACATGAGTATATATAGTAATAGACACTTTTCATAATCTCTAACTCAAACATCCTCCTATCTGTCTCAACACTATCAAGAACAAAGTTAAAAGCATGAAATGACTGCCAAGCAGCAATGTGACACAAAGAATATGGTGAAACATTACTGGTTGCTTTCAACTATAGATCATCTATTCAGTTCACTGAGTCAGTTGTATTTTTCCTTTCTGTAATAATTGTGTTTGTTGACCATTTTTATTTTACAGATACCAAGTGTTTTGAACCCCACTTTAGCAAGTTATTATTTTGTATAGGATAATTATTTATTGATATTTCCAATAAGGTTTAATTTAAATTAAGGCTAAGTATATATTCATATACTTTACTTCATTTATTAATATGTATATGATTTCCTCATATGACAGCCAATGAAGCAGAAGGGTGCATCCATACCTGGGTCCACACAAAGATAATGATTGCCCTACATTCAAGTTTTCTTGAAACAACAACCATTCCTTTCAAAAAAATTTATGTTCTTAACCAATCTTTATTCCACACCAGAAGATGTATATTTTTACTTAAAGGATTTTGAGAAAATCTGTTTCTTCAGGGTTCCCACATTTTTGAAACAAAATGGTTCTTTTCCAGTTGTTTGTTGTTTTGAATGAAATTTATTTTTTTCAAGGTTCACTTATAGCCCTCATTTAATTGATCAACAATATTTCATCACAGAAAATATGCATTTTTAAAACTCAAAATATGCATACATTTGAGATCTCTCACAATTTCCAAGCCCCACCTGAATTAGCCATCTCATTCTACACAAAAACACAAGGTGCATCATTTGAAATAGGCACAGCCATGAAACCTTATAAGTGCACAGCCATAATCTGAATTGTTCTGGATCAATGTTTTGCTTTATCATGGTTCAGATATTTTTTCCCAAGCACTTGTCCCTGAGATGAGTGAGTTGCAAGAATTACTCGTACTTCTCCTCTGTACACTCAATGCAAATCACTTCTCCACTACACTCTCTGTACACTCAACGCAAATCACTTCTCCACTACACTGCTTACTCTTTCAGTGATGAACCAGAGGTACCTGTTCCAAGCTTGATACTAAAATGGGTAAAATCCATGAAAATAAAATGTGCTAATGCATGGTTATGTAGATATTGTTAACTTGTTAACTTCAGAAAGTGAAGTTGCACACATAGTCTTTGATATCTACAGGAGTATTTGTGTTTACACTGAAACCTTTTTAATTAAATATTTCTGGAAAGTGAGAGCAACCAAGTTGAACAACTATGCACATATATGCAGGTCATGATCATAATTTCTACAAATATTCCATAGTACATGCACATACAATATTTCATAGGAGACTGACAGTGAGATATGACCAATCCTTAACAATATATGTAGAAAGGGTATAAAACATTATTCAAACTTTATTTGACTTCAGGGCTGTTCCATTTAAACATGCATGCTACCCAGGAAAGGTAGTTTTTAAAAAAAATATATGCCAGGATATTTTAATTTCACCAAGTTCATATTAAAATGACAAGAAAATTCTAAACTGCATCTATGGGTGAGTACCCCACATTAAAAGTGTCTTCCATGGGTCCCAGGTATGTTTACTGTAACAGCCCTCAGTATAAACTACAAATACTGTTGGTAGTCCACTTACTACAATATAATGTGGTTTCACTAATTTTCACGGGTGCCAATTTTTTTGGGATTTTGTTGTTGTCCTGAACCACAAATTTAAAGACCAAACAAAAAATTAGTCATATACGATGCATTTCATTCCAAGTGATCAACAAAATTTTTTGAGAAATAAATGTAATTTTTGTAATCTGATAATAAAATGTCAGCTTTTACATGTATTTGTTTTGATTTTACCCTTTAAAAAAGAATTGTAAAGCATTCTGTATCGTTTCAATAAACATATACCTTGAAGGTATCCAATAGCAATTTCCACTATTCTTTTAACACTAGTATTACTAATAATGGAGAAAAAAAAAGAAGAATAAATGCTACAAGTGTATGAAACTTTAATTTAATACTAATTCAAATTCTTCATTGAAGTAAAACTGTTTCTGAAAAAAAAAGAATAATAAATGCTACAAGTGTATGAAACTTTGATGTAGTATTAATTCAAATCAATTCTTCATTGAAGTGAAACTGTTTTTCAAAAATATGAATCCTCAAGAAAGCATGTCTGATTTTATCCATGTGTGCTTAATGCCAATGAACATGACTGCAAAATACTGGAACTATTGCCTGAAGCATAAGTACTAACGAAACACTAGGTATATACACTAAGGACAACTGTCCTCCTTTTCTCTGAAGGTCCCAAACACCTATTTAGCATACCAATGTCAAAATGTGATTATAATTCTTCTAGTACTCATTATTTATTGTCAAGTCTACTAGTTCAAGTCAGTTTGTACATAAGGTGGGCTCAAATGTGTAATTCTGTTGTTTTTCTATTTAATCAGCAACAATGCATTTTTATGGGCTCAGAACAGATAAAATGTTGACACTGCTTGCTAAATGCATTAAGCACAGGGCAACTGGTTATGTTTGGTCCACATATGGAATGACATTATCCAAACTGATCAGGATCTAAATTGAATTTTACCACTGTTAAACCACTGTGCTAATGCCATCAATAGTAATTTACGGAAGAGATCATACAAATGTTCTTTAACAAATGATTTGCTTAGTCTTTAACAACTGATCTGCTTAGTGTTTTTAGCTGTGTTAGCTCCCTTTGATATTAAGTGTCGGTGATTAATCATGACATGTGAACAAATTCTCATCATTCTTGTCATGGTCTTGATGTCAGTTTTCAATGCATGAAAGTTGTGCAAGTACATATGATCGAGGAAGAACTGGGAAAAACCACTAGCCTGTGGGAAGCTACTGGCAAGTTTCCTCAGATACCCATGTTGGCCTAGTCCAAGACTCAAACCCATATGGACAGAGGTGAGATGTCAATCATATGTAAATTAAGTGCCTTAGTCTACTCAGCCACCCTGTGCTCATAGGTGGTAATATTGTTTTAATCATTGAAGCTACCATCATTTGCTGTCACCATAGTTATATTCTTCAGTATTTTTTATTCTGGGTCTTTGTAGTCATGAAAATTAAATACCTAAAAATGTGCAAAATGTGACAGCCAAAACATGAATTTAAATATGCATGAAATGTTTTTTGTTTCAAAACCACACCAATTGAGACCCGTGAAAATAGATACCATCGAAAACAATAATTACAAACATACATCCATTAATATTTGTTTCAGAGAGAGAGAGAGAGAGAGAGAGGGAGAGAGAGAGAGAGAAAGAGAGAGAGACTCACCTCTTCAAATGTTCCCTCCAGAGGCCTATACACCAACAGTGTAAGGGATCTCATTAAATCTCCCACTAGGATAAAGTCTCCCTTTGTTTTTAGATACAGGGCAATGATATTGTTGAAGTAGCTACACTCCAATCTCAATTCCTTCTCTGCTGTCCACTCAAACAGACGGACCTAGCAGACATAATATACAAATAATAATCCACCATACTAGAAGTTAGTTATGAACTTCTCAAGTATGACTTATCACTTACAAAGAACAATTTCAGGACCATATAAACAGTTACTCTGGAAATGAAGTATTTGTTGAACATATTTGGAAATATCTACAAATTTTTCCATCCCAGGAATATATATTTCACGAAGCTGCAGAATTCCATACTTAAATTCACATTGTTTACAAAATTTTTGTCAAATTACACAAATTTTTCATACCCAAAAACTAGATAAACTTGATATTCATTGGAAACTGGATTTTATAGACTCCCTGCTTTCTTTTCTTATAAGTGTCATTATGAGCCTAAGAAAAAGTAGTGCACATTAAATCCTGCTGTTAGTTTCAGTGTTGTCATCATAACAAAGTATTAATAAATTAATGCAGTATTGCAAGCTGTACTGTGTCACTAAATAGCAACAAATATGAAGCGACTAAATAGTTGATATATTTAACAAATATGCATAATATTTAGAAAAGTACTTCTTTTTAAGCAAACAAATGTATAAATTTTAGCAAATGGCTATAAACTTTGGCAACAGTAATATAAGTTTCAGCAAATCACTGCAAAAACTTTAGCAAATAGTTGTATAAAATTTAGCAAATGACTTTATAAACTCCAGATAGTTGCTGTATAACTTTTAGCAAATCACCTTGTAACTTTCTTAAGCAGTTGTATAAATTTTGGCAAACAGTTGTATAAATCTTAGAAAACAGTCATAAATTTTAGCAAACAACTCAGAGACAAAATTATTAAGTTTTGCTTGTAATAATTCTCATAATGACAGACAAAATTATACTCTAAGTAATTGGAATATGTGATGTCTATGAAGAATGTCCAACTAATAAAAGTATAAACAAAATATCAACTGACAGCATTTCTCTCTACTTACTAATTTGAGATTACAATTGAAACAACATATTCGTCCACTGGTGGCCTAATACTTTAACACAAGTTGCAATCGTTTGGAACAGTTTCCCTGACAGTGCACAGCATTGGTATCATTTATATTATCTTTTCATCACATAATTTTAACAAGAATAAAATTTTTGAGCAAAAGGTATTTTTCTTCTTAAATTCACAAAAATGTTACATTTTCTAACGTTATGTGACCTACAGTAAGTATTTTCACAGCAGTCATTATACAACCCTTTTTTGGCAGGTAGTTGGTCAGTATTTTTGAAACGGAAGTAGATACAGCCCTAATGTCACCCATACTGGCCTTAGATTGGTTAATTACACTTGCCCTACAATGACAAGCACTAAAACCATGGATGGGCTTATATGAGCTTGATGCAGAGCATCATTTAGAAAAAGAAATGACTGACCTGTATCTGAAAATATTTCTCAAACTATAGTTTTAATACTGATGGAAAAAAAGAACTCTTTCACATGTGCCACCTTTGTCACAGCAGAAGCGTAAACATATAGCATTACAAATTATAGTGTACTGTATATACTTGCTTATAAGTCAAGTCCAATTGCAAACTGCACAGGCACAGATCTGTTGTCACAGATCTGGGTCTGTGCAGTTTGTTAGGAGTAATCAGTACAACAAACGACACTGACCCTGATCTGTGGGGACATTATGTTACAGCAGATCAGGATCTCTGTTGTTTGCAGTTTGGTTCAACTTATAAGCGAGTAGATACAGTAATAACATAGTCTGATTTATGTGCCTGTGCACAAATCTCCTCTGATCCAGGCCTGATTTAGGCATGTAATAATTTGTATTGATGCTTCATTCCAAATGTCACTGAAATTTGTGAAATTATTCCATATATTCATGTCACATTTGTATAAAATTTAAAATATAAATGTATATATATAAAATACCTATTTTACACAAGTAGAATATGTATAAAATACAATATGGATCATTAATTCAACTTGTCCATCTTAATGACAATACTTACTGTGCTATTGATACTGGCAAGTAGCTTTCCATTAAATTCAAGAATTGTGTATGCTGCTCCCTTAATTTCCTTCTCTGCTAATTGGATCAATTTACCTATCAATGTATAAGAATTAGCTATATCATTATTCCACATAAAAATGTCAACATAGTTATAAGTATCTAAAACTGTTATCTAGATGGCAAGTTGCTATATATGTGTTCAAAAATGATGGTCAGTTCACTTACCAAACAACAATTCAAATCTGATCAATTACTACCAAGCTATACTAGTTACACCTTATGGACAGTCCTGTAAATGCAGGGATGCTGCCAGGAATCTATCTAAAGCAGGGATCTCCCACCTTGTCACTAAAATATGGAGGCAGTAGAACAAAAAAAAAAGGTGATAGCGTGAGATGGGAATATCAAAGTAAAATATTTACTTAAGGCTTAACTGACTCTCTTCCTGTTCCAATCTGTTAGGGCCCTATTGAAAGCAAACTCATCAAATTCCCCTCTAGTTGCATAAGCATTAATCTGTTGACTGTTTCTGAGCTAATTTGTTATCTGTTCATTATCTATATATAATTTTTGTTCCTTATCTATGTATGTTATTGTTTTATGCTAAGTATTCCCTTTCATAGCATGCTGTCTGAAGGGGATATGCATAGTTAGATTAACCAGCATGAAAAAGTTGGAAAACTGTTCTTTAAGATTATTATGTACAATTATGTTCTTAAAGATTATTATATACAATTTTACAATTTTAAAATAAAACAGATAATTAAAATATGTCTCCAGCAGCTTGGTTATCTGATGGGTGGGAACATAAGATGGCAGGCGGGTAGGGAGGTAAAAAGTGACGGGATACAGTGGGAGAAAACTCACTTTATATACTCACTTATAAGTTGAGACAAACTGCAAACAACAAAGATCTTGATCTGCTGTTGCATACTGCGCCTGCAGATCAGGGTCCATATTGCTTGTTCTACCAATTACTTGAAACAAACTACTAAAACCCAGATCTGCCAGCTCATTATGCAAAGGGTCTGTGCACTTTATAGTTGGACTCGTCTTATAAGCATGTACATACAGTAGCCCCGAAGTTTTGGACCATCATCCTGACATGCAGGGTCAATATATCTATGGGTAAAGCAGCTATCAAAAATTTATAATGCTTATATTCATAACATTTCCTGATATGGTTGACAGTCAAATAAAGCAACAAAATTCAGCTGGGAAACAGACGAGTTCAATACAAACCATCATGATAGTGGAATACAATTATTCGTCCCTGTTTGGGTTCTGCCTCTTCTGGATGAACCATAGCAGTGCCAACGATATAATATGTGTTTGGGTCATCACCAAGTTTGGCTGATGTCAAACTGGTAGCAAATTCATTTGGCAACAGATGATGGGCATGTAATACTGAAATGCAATGAAGACAAAAAACTACTTTAATAATAAATCTGCACTAAAGCTTTTCACTACTTCATGATCCATCTTACAGTCAACTATCCACATTACACAACTCCACCCAAAGGATATAATTTTCAATTATTGTGCATATGTATGAACTTCCTCCAATTAAATCCCAAATTATGAAGGCTCCCTTCAGATTTATTCACATCACTTGCCCAACACATGGACACAAAGACAGCAAGATCACATAGTGTCATTTTTAAACTTTATATATATATATATATATATATATACACACACACACACACAATGTAGTTTTATTTGTTTTCATGGGCATCAATTCTAGCTGTTTTGTAAAAAAGGACATTATGATGGGCACCTAAATTCATGGTCATGTGACCAGCTGTCCCTTACTCAATGCAATCCACAGGCTAAGAAAACATCTGATGCGTAGTGAACCTTTACACAAAAGTAACATCTATCATTTAACCGTTATCTTTTTATTTATTTGTGCATTCATGTATTTCATAATTCTCCCATTTGAGTCTACATTATTTTATTCCTTCATTCTTATTCTTATTCTCTCCTTCTGCTCCAATGTCTGTTTGTTCATTCAGTTTTTCGTAGATTCTTTTTTAAATTCATACTATTAGGATGACTGTTGACATCACAGATACAATTAATCAGGCCAAAAATGGCAAAGTTAAAATAATGAAGAACAAAATTTATGTATCAGCAGTGCTAAAAAAATCTGATAGTCTGACACTCTTTAAATTTCAGCTCAGGCCCCTCCTGTATTCTAAATGAAGTACCTGGCAGGCTTGTGAAAATAAAATCTAATTTGCCTGTGAAAACTATCATGCTGATGAAATGCAGAAATTTGTTGTTGTTGAAGGACTAGTAAATTATTAACATTTATCCCCATGTATGCCCCTTACCCATTTGAAGATTGTGTGAGTGTGTATATACTTACATGTCTTGATAAGTTACTATACTTTAAATACTTCTTTGTATCTATAAAGTATTTGAAAAACTGGCGCAGAAATCCTGAATCTGCTTCTGTTTACAAAAAATAACCAATCCTTTGTGGATACATATCCAAGTTAAGTTTTCAGTCCTTACTGGTTAAATAAACAACAACATAATCAATGTTTTAAACCAACACAATCACTGTACACTGCTTACTAACTTGCTCTTTCATTTTTGTTCCTATTTTACAACATTAAGATATTATGTGAAATTCAACATTTATGTACACATTTTAACTGAAAAGTATCTTGCGACCTGTTATCATCCTGACACCCGAAAAACATGCTGTGTCTTGCGACCTGTTATCATCCAGACACCCTAAAAACATGATCTGTGTTTTCATCCCGACACACTAAAATAACTCTGTAGTAACTCAGTGATTAGAAAAATAAATTCACAATTTGTGGGTTGTGAGTTCAATACCGGCACTGACAAGAGAAGATATTAGACCTTTCTTGTTCATTTCTGGACAAGGCAATTTTATCTTTCATACGATGATGTACAGTTGAACATTAATCAATCAAATTATCTCCCTTGCTCTTATAGCATCAATATTGAAAGAAAAGTCATTATTGGGAGTTTTTAAAAAGTAATCAGGATTGTTTGTTGGGACCAAATCTGAATTTTTACCCAGAAATGCTGAAAAGAAACTCTACTGACCCTCAAATGTATGTTGATCTATGATGAGTAGGCAATGGACCTCAATTTCATCCCCATATGTGTGATCCACCGAACTCATGCTGGTGCCTGTTGTTACCATTTTAGAGGTGATACTACTGGAGGTTGATGCTGCATGTGTGCTTGCACTCTGTCGCATCTGTACAACCCCAGTGTTGTCCTGAACATCAGTTCTCATTGATATTACACCAAAGGTCTGTGATGCCTCTTGGTAAGCTATTCTCCTATAGTAAATATGGATTAATTTTCAGTGAAACTAAAGTACCATGGATGGGTGGCACATTAAATGTCTGCCCTATGTCTCACATTCATCTACACAGATAATAGAAATTTCTGTGCAGAAACCATTTTTCTTTTTCTTTTTTCAGTCAGTGACCTTGACCTTTGACCTTTTGAAGCAAAAATCGACAGGATTCTTTTTTTCCCGAAGTGCAAGTCATCCATAGTCGGATAACTGTAGATGCTGTAAACCTACAATTATTGTGCAGAAAAGAAATTGGCAACAGTCGTATGGACATAATAACATATGCTCTGTCATATGGCAGGCATATAAAAACAGCTTACACAATTGCTAATAGTTATATTTAGCAATACCAATCCAAATATTAATGATGTAAATCATGATTTTTCAGCAAAATTTAAAACTGAAGTGAAAATCTCAATATTTAGTATATAACATTTTAGTAAATTACTGATGGAAAATTTGTTTACATCATTGGTGGCAGTTTAATATAACCTGATGAAAACCAATATGTTCCTGTATGCTACACTATTTCAACACAAGTTTGTATTATCCATTCTTCCAATTCTTCAGGCAATCTTGGAGGCCCACAAAAGTAATTAACACTGTGAACTCATCTTCTGTTTGCCATGTTGCAAAAAAAATTATATAATCATTGTTATTTAAATTGTTGTTTGGGGAATGGGGTCTTATTGTTTTCACGGAAGGATCATCATTCATTGGGCCTTTATATTCTTGGTTTGTTGAATGTTGTCTTGTTTTCACATAACAATCATTGTTCACTGGGTCTTTAGATTAATGGCATTTGAACAGTGGTCTATTATTTAGACAAAATGATCATCCATCATTGGGCCTTTAAATTCATGGTTTTTGGAAGGGAGTTTTATTGTTTACACAAACTGATCACCCTTCATTGGGCCTAGTGGTTAGAGCATCCGTCTCGGATGCGGGAGGTCGGGGGTTCAAACCGTGGCTGAGTTATACCAAAGACTTATAAAAATGGTATTATCAGCTACCTCGCTAGGCGCTCAGCATCAAGAGGTTAGGGTTAGGACTAGTCAGCCTGGTGTCAGGATAATGTGACTGGGTGGGACATCATGCTACATGTCTGCGGCATGATGCCCCAGTGCTAGACATCACAATAAACTGCCACACTGCACACATTGTAGCAATATGACTGAAAAATTGTTAAAGCTATGTTAAAAATCAAAATCACACACACACACACTGGGCCTTTAATCTTTTCTGGAAGGGAGTCTTATTGTTAACACAAACTCATCATATTTTATTGGGTCATTAAATCATGGTTTTAGAAGGGGTCTTATTGTTTACACAAACTGATCATACTTTATTGGGTTATTAAATTCGTAGTTTATAGAAGGGATCTTACTGTCTACACAAACTGATCATATTTTATTGGGTCATTAAATTCATAGGTTTTAGAAGGGGCCTTATTGTTTACATAAAATGATCATACTTTTTGGGTCATTAAATTCATTGTTTATAGAAGGGGTCTTATTGTTTACACAAAATGATCACCATCTGCTGAGTCTTTAAATTTGTGATTTGTAGAATGGGGTCTTATTGTTTACACAGAAAGATGGGCCTCCATATTTGTTTGAAACACGAAATCCATAAAAATCGGTACCCTATGAAAAATGGTGACAGTATTCCTTGTTGATTTCTAGCCTTTTCTGCCTCCTGTCTGGTGTCATTTTTGAAATGCTGAAATTATATTTGGCTGTTTTTAAGGGCTTTATTTAACAGCAGGAACTGGCTTTTATAATGATTTACTCAATTCTGTGAACTAAACAGCTGGTAAATACATCTATTGTTTTTTTTGTACTTATATATCCACACAAAACTCCCTATTCACAAATCCATTCTACAACATGAAAATATTATGGAATTTTGTCTACTGAATCAGAATTCAGAAATTGTAGGTAAAATTCTTAATGCTTCCACTAAACTGGAGTAGTTGCTAGCACCCATTTTCATGAATCTCTTGCTCTCTATTCCATATATTCATCCATTCATTCATATGTTTATTTTTCTTTTTCTCGTAATTTTGTTAGATTACATTTACTAGTGTAAATATGATGCAAAATTTCACTATCAGTCTGTTACTGATGACATATTTAATATAAGCCCTAATCTGAAATGGCTTTGATTGATCAATTTCAACTCATATAAACCAGGACCCAGAGAAAATTATTCCAAGTACTCATTCTCTGGGCTGGTGAGTGGCAACAGAGGTATGTCCTTGTGTACTTAACACAGCATTCTTATCACACTTACCTACTGCACTACCTGACTAAAAACCCAAGCTTGAAAACAAAATGGGTGCAAACAATGTGAATACAATAAGCCTATGACCTTTTAATACATGGTCCTTAAATAAATATATAATAAAACATACAGGTTCAATGCAGTTACACACTTAGCCTTTGATTCTGTAATGATTTTTGGATACAATGAGGCCTTTCAGCAATTTAGGTGTCATTTCAAAGTGAAATTTTGGCTTTTCAGTAACATACCACAGATCTTTATAGGTTATGCATGTGGGAAGTTAAAAGCCAGAAAATGTCAAAATTTTGTTATTCTTTTGTTTGGATGAACAGTGTTACACTCATCCTAGGTCACCCATATGCCAAAGACTTCGTAGATTACTATTCATTGACACATCTCAGCGAAGATGCCAGCAAATTATTATACATATATTTAATAGCTCTGAACATGAAAAATATTGCAAACTTACATTTTGAAAGAAACATTTTACCAGCTTTCAAAGAAACTAATCCATTTCAGTAAAACCTCCATTTGTTAATAACTACTACTCCGGATGCCTATCAAAGGAAAGACTCCTCATTGGCCAAAGAACTCGAAGGTTATTACATCATGACCCCAAATAAAATATGACCAATCAGCTGCTGTTTTGACATTATCAGCTTCATAAAGAGAATACAATGGCAAGCACTGAGCAAAAGTTGGTGCAAACTGATAGAAACACTTAAAATATTTCTTTCTGAGATAAGTTATCAACATTTTTCTTGCGAAAAGTAACTGGTGTGAATGTAATCCCAACTGACCAGATGAAAAATCAAAACATTTTGACAGTCTATTACTATTACAGGTCTAACATGTTAAAGTGACAGCTCACTGAAAAGGAAAATTTCTCCACATTTAAATGATTCATTGAATACTGAAAAATTGTCACTGTTAATTTCAATACCATTTAGAAACTGAAGGCATTATTTATTAAGTTTCGAGTACAAGTCTACTTTGTACAACTAATTTTGTCAATTCTCTAATTAACGGGAGAGTTTTCTGATTATGATTGGGTGAATACAGATTTCTGCATTGAGGATGGGTCAATATTCAGCTCCCAAGCAATGTACATGTAACCCAAACACATGCATTATTTACAGTTCTATTTACCCTGCTTAGAGGCTCTACTGAATTGAAAATTAAGCTTTCTCTATGATCAGCTTCAAAATTTCCTAAGTGCAATATAAAAGCACTCAAAACAAATCGGGTTATAATAAAGAATGCAGTTTTACTTACCTTGGCGATTCTTCCAAAGGTATTGTTCTAATGTGAAGCTTCTGAATTTCATCTATTGTTCCTATGGTTAGTGTGTTGTCATTGGCAACTGCAAGACTGAAAGAAGAAGATTTTAGAGATCATTCACCTGGCTCATCTCCACTTAACACCCAACGGATAAGTAGCTGGTCAAGAAATCTGGGATAGATGGATGTTTCTTACAATTCTATTGCTTGTTAAAAAACTCAGATTATTTCTCACCCTTACCTACATTCAGTTATATCTGATAGATCAAAATCCTTTGCATAAATTAAAAAGCTATCAAACAACGTGTCAACTCTGCTCAAATGTGTTAAGCAGTGTTTGAGAAAAAGTCGTTTAAGGTTGCTCTATTTTTTTGTTACAACAGCAATATTTGACTGCAGATCTGCATAATGCTGTCAAATTTTATAAGATTCTGTTGAGCAGTATGTGTGAATAAGATATTTTATCTGTAGTAACAGTGGCAAAAGTGGATGATGGATTGACATAATTTGTGCAAACCTGAAAGGCCTTTATACCAGGATGTTTTCTGTTAAATTTGATCCAATCCTAATGAAAATATTTTTTAATAAAGGCATTTAAATGGCACATTATATGTCTGCTGCATGTGTAATAGTCCTCTAAGTAGATAACTGAAATCTTTATGCAGAAACCATTTTCTTCTTTCACTCAGTGACCTCAACCTTTGACCTTTTGACTCCGAAATCAATAGACTTCTTCCTTAATTTAAATGCAGGCCACCCAGACAGTGGATCTTGTTTACAACGTAAACTAATGTTATTATGTTGAAACCATTTTTCATGTAGTCAATGACCTTGATATTTGACCTTTTGCACCCAAATCAATGCCTTCCTCCTAACCAGAGATGTTAGCCAACCATGAAATTTAGTTCAGGCAGTCATGTAGAACTAATGTTATTGTGTGGAAAACCATTTTCTTTTAGACAGTGACCTTACCCCTTTACCTTTTGACACCAAAATCGTGTTTTTTCATACACTAAGTGCAAGCCATCCACAAGTTTGGGGGCCATGGATGATGGCTAACTGAATTCAATGTGTGGAAACCAAATTCTTCTAACAGTCACAGAGACCATGATCTTTGAGCTTGAGCCCAAAATCAACTTGGTTCTTCTTCAGCCTAAGTTTGCTTCCTGTAAATGGAGGGTAACTAAAGTTATCACGCAGAAATGGATTTGTATCAGATGGATAAACAGTCAGATGGATGGACATCATAGCATAATACCCCTGCCCCTTATGGTGGTCATATAAAAAGTTGCATATAAGGATTTTCTTTTGTTAATAAAGCAGCAATATTTAATTTCTGATCAATATCAATCATATAAAAGTGAAAGGCTTTCAAGCCAGCATGCTTTCTTTCAAATCTGGTCAAATAATTAGAGTATTTTTTGGGAGAATATGTCATTAAAGATGTTTTTATTTTTTATGAAACAGATGGCAGATATAATGGCAGATTAGATCATTTGTATGAACTTCATAGGCCTTTGGATGTTGGAGCCCATTATGCCAAGATGCTCTCTATGAAATGAAATTAGTCCAGTAAGGACTCCAATTTTCTCTGCAAGGAAGACCATCTTATACCTGAGAACCAATGAAATAGCACTGACAGTAAAAGTTTTAGAATTTGTTGTAAAATCTAACTAACATAAACAAAGAATAATGAAAGGAGAATGATCTAATCTCTACTGCTCTTGAATGAGCTCAGGAATAAAAAACAACTGTTCCATAGAACATAACATTTTGATGACAGATCTTTTTGCTTACACAGGCCAGAGAGAATAAACTTTAGACCTATAGTAATACTGAACCAACCAGCTGAATAATGCAACTGATGTTGCAGTTGTTGTTGTGGGTTTAATGCCATTTTTCAGCACAAGATAAGCTATACATGGCAGCATGTATAAATGGTGGAGGAAAAACATGGAAAATCCATGGTAAGAACCACCAACTCACAGGAAGCTACTTGAAGCTTTCTCACATACACACATTGGCCAAGCCTGAAACCATGTAGAGAGGTGAGATGGCAGTGATCAGTAAAAGCATGTGCTTTAGACCACTAAGCCACCTGTGGCCCACAACTGATGTAGAAGATATATGACTTTCAAAATCTTTAACAAAGGACCCTACAATAGTTGATAATATTGTCACACCTGAAAAAGGAAATCAATGTCTCTTCACTTACAGGTAAGATGAAAACAAATAATTACTAATTACCTATCAGGATATCCCTCTGAGTTGAGTGGACACATGTGGTTAACTTCCTTCAGGTTTACATTGGAGAACACAAGCTTGTGGTTGCTGGAGTAGATCACTGTGGGCCGATCTGAGCAGGCAAATACATTTGTTGTGGATAGAGATTTAAAGGTGCGTAGCACAGTGGGCTGAGTGCCAAGTGTAACTTTTTTCTTATCACTTAAATAACCTGAAACACCAAAAATAAGTATAAGATTAAGGGATCTTACAAACACTGTCTTTATTCCAATTTATGAAGATTTGCTGTTGAAATTCAACAATTTATATACAGCTTAAGTCAACTATTTTTGTTACTTTCATAGATATGATCACTTGTAAAAATATGTGCAAATTCTTTCCTACAACTGATATTTTTGGATAATACAACAGATATCTCTGCTGAAATTCTTAGATTTGTTGCCATTATTTCCTTAGGATTTTTGCCCAAAACAAGTTATCTCCCCCTTTCTCCATTGCAAGAAAATTTAAAACATCTAAATAAAAAACTATGCACACAACAAACAAAAAACATTAGACTTTTTGGCACGATAGAAAAACAAAATACTGCACTATTTATGATTCTTGTCTAAATGTTTGCCATTGCAATTCTGAGGTATACTGCATATCATGCATTATGCGATATTATTACTTTTTTTTCATATACACTGTTTTTATCTCTCTTTCTTCAACACTGTATCCTTCCCAACATGGAAAATGAGGTTGGTAATTAGGGCTGGGTAAATCGCTGTGGATCACGCAAATTTTATTAATAGTTTCATTCTCATGTATCTATTCTACTCGTGTAAGTTCCAAAGAAACATTTGCTCTACATTAAAATCGTATCAATTTTCATTCAAGATTCAAAATATTTCAATACAACTGTGATAATAATAGTAATAGGTAAATGTTTAATTAAGTAGAACACTACCTGAGTCAACACCGAGACTGAAGTAGAAGAGTGACCCATCTCCAAGAGCACACAGCAAATAGTACAGACCTTCAAATGTTGTCATCAATATAGAGCGAGGAATTATTTCTGAAATTATACATTTTAAAGATGTTTAAATACAAAGACCATTCAATAGAGATTAGCCTAGTAATAATAAATGAAAATAATGGGGATATATATATTTTTCACTGTTACTGTTTGTGTTTTTTTACCACCTCCAAAAAAAGAACCTTGTTATTAGTTTTTGGGAATAAGTCTGACAAAGAGGATATATACAGATCTGCCAACTCAGTAAGGCAGGCAATGTTTTCAGTAAGTTTGGCAAATATTCAGTATGGAGTAATGAAATATTATGTACTGCTTTGCATGTGTGCTTGAAAAGTGTGGTCTGATGTAGTAAACGCAACATTATATTCAACAAAAATATTCATAAAAGTACACATCTGCTTTAACGACTTGCAGTTCATTTTCAGAAACTGTTATTTCCAAGCCCCATGTAGTCAATAACTTCTTGCTAGCTCTCTCAACTCAATGGAATCTTCACAGGCCGCTTTGTTTAGTTAATGTGGCAGTGGCAATCCTGCCTCATGTAATACTCAAATCGATATGACCTGTGTAATAAATCAACTGTAGACTTTCCTGGGTTTTTTTCTCCCCAAGTATGACCAAGTATCTGAATGTGTTTTTTGTGCTAATTGGTTTTTCTTTTGTGCTAATTGGTTTTTCTTTTGTGCTAATTGGTTTGACTCTTTGAGAGGCTGATTGTCCCCTTTGCCACCAGTGTGTTTTCATTTGTTGAACATTATTCTTACATGATGCTATACCATCAAAGCAAAAGCCTGAACACTTATTTTTTGCATAAACAACCTAGGTACATTAATGTCACTGGGGTACCCCTATAAAGTTAGGTTCACTAACCAAATCCAATGAGTCAATATGAAAACCCAGATAAATACAATGCACAATATGGATCTGGTTGCAATTATGATATTCATACTTTCTGCCATTGTTCTATAACAAACAGGTAATGAGAAATTAACTTTTTCACAAAGAAAAATTCTGGGCAAATCCACCAAAAGCTATAAAACCATTCCTGTGAATTGTTTGTGCTGTTGTTGTCTGGATTTAGTGGTTGTATGGGCAGCATCCACTGGACTAAACTGACTCAGTTTCTTTCTCTGCAACACTAGATCTAGAAGACAGAAGCACTGGAAGGTAATCTGTGTATACCGCCAACCACTTAAATGTCTTGGATTGATGTTGTGCTTAAATTAAGGCTCAATGAGATTGCTTAAAGCTTGTAATGAATTTCTATGAGGTGTATCTGTTTTTGTGAAATGTCAGAGTATGCTGAGAATATAATTTTTTTTAACCAAAACCCCAAGGACTTAGGAAGTAATGTCTAGCTTCCAGTCAATTTAATCGATGGATGAGTCGTTCTTCGACCTCATAAATAGTTTCTATGGACTTCAAGTAATGCTCGAGAGCACATCTTGCAGGTAAAATTTACTTGACATATTTATAGTGGACAGGGGAGCAAAAGACCAATTTCTAATTGGCTGCAGGTGGCAACCTGTTCTGTCTATGAGGCCTGGTTGCATCATGAAGGCCGCAGAACAATCTGATCGGAATTGGAGATAGTTGTTTGAAATGCAATTCGCCCATCCTGATGAATGAAGCTAGTGCTATCAGAAAGCACGTTTTGTAAGATGGCAGTCTTAGTGAAATTTTAGCCAAGGGCTCAAACCTGTCTGAATTGAGTCATGCTAGAACCAAGACGTTCTATCTAGGGAACAAGGTGAGTGACTGGGAATCATTCAGGTTCAAACTGGTCAGCAATCTGACAGGTACTTGTTACGGCCTATATCCCAGCTTCCATGTCTGACTGTGCCAGAAATCATGGAGTTATATCCTTTAACAAAGGTTTTGGAAATTTCTTACAAATTGTCAAGGAGTGGCCAATTTTGTAACTTACATGCAATGTTGATGCACAAATGATTAAATAGGCAAGGAATATTCAAATTTGGTGATGTCGTCAAACTTCATCCATTAACTCATATTTCAGGCAAAAATGACAAAGTCAGAAAACCAGAATCATCATAAACCTCTCAAATGAGGTTTCACACTTTCCACAGTTCTTCCACCCAGGTAGGAAAAAAAGTTCAGAGAATTTTCATGCAAATGTTTCTATAATTTAAGTAGTTCAATTACTGAGAAAAGCAGACATAAAATATCGAGTTTCTATTTTATGGGATGCATCATTCCAAGATATAATTTCCATTTCCTTTTTGTTCAGACTTTCATAAAAATATAACAATTGAAGCCTGAAAGAGTTTTTCACTGAATGCTTAAAATGCCCTTCTACGCTAAACACCTGTAAACTGCCTACCTCTTAATGCATGCCACATGTTTTGCTACGCTAAACACCCGTAAACTGCCTACCTCTTAATGCATGCCACATGTTTTGCTATGCTAAACACCCGTAAACTGCCTACCTCTTAATGCACGCCACATGTTTTGCTATGCTAAACACTCGTAAACTGCCTACCTCTTAATGCATGCCACATGTTTTGCTACGCTAAACACTCGTAAACTGCCTACCTCTTAATGCATGCCACATGTTTTGCTATGCTGAACACTCGTAAACTGCCTACCTCTTAATGCATGCCACATGTTTTGCTACGCTAAACACTCGTAAACTACCTACCTCTTAATGCATGCCATATGTTTTGCTACACTAAACACTCGTAAACTGCCTACCTCTTAATGCATGCCACGTTTTGCTTTGCTAAACACTCGTAAACTGCCTACCTCTTAATGCATGCCACGTTTTGCTACGCTAAACACTTGTAAACTGCCTACCTCTTAATGCATGCCACATGTTTTGCTACGCTAAACACTCGTAAACTGCCTACCTCTTAATGCATGCCACATGTTTTGCTATGCTAAACACTCGTAAACTGCCTACCTCTTAATGCATGCCACATGTTTTGCTATGCTGAACACTCGTAAACTGCCTACCTCTTAATGCATGCCACATGTTTTGCTATGCTGAACACTCGTAAACTGCCTACCTCTTAATGCATGCCATATGTTTTGCTACACTAAACACTCGTAAACTGCCTACCTCTTAATGCATGCCACGTTTTGCTTTGCTAAACACTCGTAAACTGCCTACCTCTTAATGCATGCCACGTTTTGCTACGCTAAACACTTGTAAACTGCCTACCTCTTAATGCATGCCACATGTTTTGCTACGCTAAACACTCGTAAACTGCCTACCTCTTAATGCATGCCACATGTTTTGCTACGCTAAACACCTGTAAACTGCCTACCTCTTAATGCATGCCACATGTTTTGCTACGCTAAACACCTGTAAACTGCCTACCTCTTAATGCATGCCACATGTTTTGCTACGCTAAACACTCGTAAACTGCCTACCTCTTAATGCATGCCACATGTTTTGCTATGCTGAACACTCGTAAACTGCCTACCTCTTAATGCATGCCACATGTTTTGCTACGCTAAACACTCGTAAACTACCTACCTCTTAATGCATGCCATATGTTTTGCTACACTAAACACTCGTAAACTGCCTACCTCTTAATGCATGCCACGTTTTGCTTTGCTAAACACTCGTAAACTGCCTACCTCTTAATGCATGCCACGTTTTGCTACGCTAAACACTTGTAAACTGCCTACCTCTTAATGCATGCCACATGTTTTGCTACGCTAAACACTCGTAAACTGCCTACCTCTTAATGCATGCCACATGTTTTGCTATGCTAAACACTTGTAAACTGCCTAACTCTTAATGCATGCCACATGTTTTGCTATGTCACTGTTTGGAAATGCTGCTTGAAAATGTTTATCAATATTTTCTGAAAATTGATGAGAATGGTGATCTGTGATGATCAGATTTAATGTCCAAAATATTTCTGATTTTAGAAAGTCATCCTGTTATGAAGTTTCCATAGTTGCTTGATGCAGCAGACATAATGCTGGCACTTGGGGAAGAGGAGACAATGACAACTCTGATGAACAAACATTTGTTTTTCCTTTCCATCTATGACAGTATGTTTCCTGGAAGATGGACTAAAGAAAGATACAAGTGTCACACTATGATAATTCTGAACATTTTGTCTCTGTCCTTCACCTTTGAGATGAGATTTGGAGCACACTCCCCATGTCTGAGATAATTCTCTCACATGCAGTTCATACTGCTTGCCTCTCATCTCCCTTGAAACATTTCACAGAGTCTCAATAAAGTGAACCATACTTCCACATGACATTGTAAACACATTGCTCCTTATTCATGTTTGCTCATTCATTAAGAATTCTTGCCACTACACTGATCATGTGGTTTTTTGAAGGTATACCAATGAAGAAAAAAAATCTTAAGATTCCAAATGACAAAATCATTGGTTTTTTGGTTGTCTTGTTTTAACAGGTGTTAGCACTAAAGATGTACCAGGACAAAGTCATCCAGGCAATGCTGATACACTTACAACAGGATCAGTCATTTCTTTTTAAACATAAAAAACATCTTTTTTTTGAATAAACTCAGAAAACCTATTTACTTTTATTCAAGTTAAATTAGCTCATGGGCTGATAGGCAAAAATAAAAAAAAATTTTTTTCTCAAAATTCAAGGACTTTTCAAAATCAAAACCTATTGTGACCTAATTCCACATGTTTTTCAGTATCCCCTATAATTTCAGGACTTTGCCTGTGCATGTCTTGTCAACAATCTGTGCAAATTGTATAGAGGGTGGGTGGAGGTGGAAAGCAAACAAGGATGAGACGAGTAACCAAAAAAATCCAAATCAAGATGGACAAAAAGGCTGAGAGAGAGAGAGAGAGAGAGAGAGAGAGAGAGGGAGAGGGGGGGAGATTAATTTTTCATTTACTATAAAACCCAACTAAGAAAGAAGAGATGGCAATCCTGAAGAAGAACTGAACTGAACATATTGAGAATGTCATCCAGATATACCATCACAGCTGATGAAGAGGTCAATCTGGAGAAGGTGTTAACATACTGGTCTTCATGAAACCCCATGGACTGAGCTCAAGTCCATATGGATGCGCGAAAAAATTGGTACATGGTCTCTTCGAACATAAAATGAAGGAACTTACAGGAGGCCAGTGGTCATGCTCGCTGCCTAAGTATCTTATCTAGCCTTTTGACATCTGCATCATGGGTGTTGAAGACAGTGCAATACAAGCTGGAGAAGGATGCTGGTAACTGTCTGAGAAGGTTCTGGTATTCCTGGGGTCTCAGATTTTGTTTGAGAGATGATCAAAGATCTCCGTAATCTTTTCTGACTACAGCAACAGAGGAACAGCAAAGAGTTGCTTGTCCTCATCATAGAAGTCTTAAAACAGCATTGATCTTGCAGACATGGCTTGCAACTGGCAGTGGTGGGCACATCACTGGCAATAAAATGTGATAAAATTTCCTTGAATGCCACTTTAGATTGAATTATGTCTTTTTCATGATAGGATTGGAGTGAGCCAACTGACAGGTTTACCCCACCCTCACTGAAGGTGGAGATGGTCAAATTATCGTCCTCTGTCATGGTTTCCAAGTCTATGTATACTGTACAGTGGAATGGGAGAAGTGGCATCATTACTGGGTGCACTGTGGTATCTGCCCACAGGATACACCACTGATATTAGACCCAATGACTTAATTAGTAGACTGGCAACCAACATAATTGTGTTGTGGGGACATTCTAACTTGACTTGTGGATGGTTGAGAGGTAACGTGGAAAATCTGTACATCACGGGACTGGCTGTGAGTGTCCCAGAATTATGCCATCAAAACCAGGATTGCTGATATAGTTTGCAAAGTCAGGACTTAACTAGTAGACTGGCAACCTACATGATTGTGTTGTGGGGACATTCTAACTGCACTTATGGTTGGATGGATGGTTGAGAGGTAACGTGGAAAATTTGTACATCATGGGACTGGCTGTGAGTGTTCCAGAATTATGCCATCGAAACCAGGATTGCTGATATAGTTTGCAAAGTCAGGACTTGACTAGTAGACTGGCAACCAACATGATTGTGTTGTGGGGACATTCTAACTGCACTTATGGTTGGATGGATGGTTGAGAGGTAACGTGGAAAATTTGTACATCATGGGACTGGCTGTGAGTGTCCCAGAATTATGCCATCAAAACTAGGATTGCTGATATAGTTTGCAAAGTCAGGACTTGACTAGTAGACTGGCAACCAACATGATTGTGTTGTGGGGACATTCTAACTGCACTTGTGGTTGGATGGATGGTTGAGAGGTAATGTGGAAAATCTGTACATCATAGGACTGACTGTGAGTGTCCCAGAATTATGCCATCAAAACCAGGATTGCTGATATAGTTTGCAAAGTCAGGGCAGCCAGCTGGACTACCATGTTTACATGCCAGTATTTCCCTTTACGCACATTTGTGTGTCAGGGACGCATACTGGAGAAAATTGACACACACAGTTTTTTGCCGTGCATTTTTCTGACGCAAAGGATTTTCAAAATGCAATCAGGATTTATTTAATATCCAATGCATTGGATTAGGGATGGCATCGTGTATACTTCGATCATAGACATAGTCTGGTTTCCTGTTTCGTAGGCTCCCTGCGTTGCATGCTGCTATATGGAGCATATGAAGCAGAGAACCAGACTAGCATAGGCAATGTTATGACAGAGTAGCTTCCCCTAATCTCGTGAGCTCTCATGCGATTCCATCGAGCTCAGCAAGATGTCGTTGAGATGTTTAACCTCAATGCTTGTTGCACTAAAATGTGATCTCCAGATTAAAATGGCGTACACTAAGAATCATTAGCGAAGAAGGTGAAAGAAGCAGAACACGAAAGAGTAACTGTGGATCTGACTTTAATGAAAAATGGAGAAAATAATTCCCTTGACTGGAATACGGCACATCCATTGGGATTACCGGTGTGACTTCTGATCTCATGATTTCGAAAACTGCACAAGTGAATAATCCTTTTGTGACAGTGTTTAAGAATTTAAAAAAATCTGCCCCTGATCACCACAAGATATCTTTTGAACGCATTATTACCTAAGACATTCTTTCAGAACAAAGAAATAAGTAAACTTGCACAGAAAAATCCATTATTTGGATTACAAATTCTGGGGGTCATTGCAGATTTTGTTAACTTTGCTGCAACGAAAGAAAGATCTAAAAGTTCAAGTGTAACTTATTAAAGAGAAGATGAATCATTAGCCTCTTTGATTTTTGGATTAATGTGTTTTAGGACGAAGTACAATGAAACCGATGATAGTACACATTTTATGACAGGCAGTAAATTAACTGTCATTTGGTTAAAAAGATTTATTTGGATTTTTGTATTGGCTTATATGTAATGTGTTGGTCTATAATATTGCTACAAAAAGATTATAAAGAGACTGTTAAAAGTACGACTTTAAACTAAAAGAAAAATGAACTAATAAAATTATCCTTTGAATAGACAATGTATTTGTGTGTTAATTGTGCATGTTGGTTTATTTGTATTTTAGAGACAGTGAGAGAGTATGTTGTGCAAGTTGCAATATCTTATTTCAGCTGAAAAAGTATGGATCAGATGAAAATTTTGTCAGCACATTTTTGACCCCCACATTTTTTATTTGAACCCCAGTTCTGACACCAAGGTTTTTTTTTGACCCTCTTTTACTCCCCTGGGGGATACACTGATGTGCTGATAGTATGTGCCATACAGGACGGGCTGATCAGCCAGTTTGCAGATCAACTTGTTGTAGCGACCAACATATGGTCTTTGTCAATAATGGTTGCAAGCCAGGACAGCAAGAACTTGCATTCACTTTGGTCCCGCTCAGGCATTCAAGGGAAATGGTTCCCATTTTTCTACCAAAAGGTAGAGAGCAAAAACTCATCTGATCAAAGGCATCAATGGATGACTCGATGGATTAGTCAAAAGCAGGACTGGTGGCAGATGGCATAGAAAGTTTGCAGGACTGGTGGAAAACTAAAGTAAGGTAATGGAAAACAACTCCAAATGCAGAGACTTACAGTCACTCTGGACCTGCTGGGCATGTGGGAAATTATATGTCCCCTAAGTTGCCAAATGAGGAAGCAAGATCTACTGACATATCTATATCAATAGGTCTGGTGACCATGGGCCTTCTAACCAACTTGCACAGGCATTGCAAGTTTCTGATGCAGTACATTTAGTGCATGAGGAATATCCTGTAGGAGTCCTACAAGACCTTGAACTTTTTACACTGAATACGCTTATTTGAGACAAGTCATGTGATGAACCAAAATAATGTGAAACTGTACACCAATTAACATCCTAAGTTAAGACACAAGGTTCAGTATCATCTCTGGATACATTATGAAACCTACCCACAGGATATATCATAAACATCAGACTTGCTGACTGAACTGGTGGATGGCCAATGGATATGGTTTGTGTTGACAAGATGAGTAGCTGTGAGGTGATGAGAGCAGTCAGGTTGTTATCAACTAATGAGATGGTTAGCTGGTTGGCAGCATGACTCCACAATATATCTGACCTCTAGTTGCTGGCAGGTATGGCCAGCAATTGGACTGGCTGGTGGACAAATGGGACCGTACCATGACATGTAATATAAGCCTACAAGGTCAATATCAATTATACATGCCTGAACTTTACAGGCACTCAGGTCATGGTGACTTTAGTCCCACTGGACTGTCTAAATGTTAGAGCAGAATCTCCCATCATCTTCACGCCCATATTGGAGAAACTTGATGAAAGGAGGAATACAGAATTCCATGAAGCCAACAACTGCATTGTCTCCTGTACAAGTCATCTCATCTGAAACTTAAACAGCAACCGATGCAGCTGACCAAGGCTGGCCTGTGTAGGTACTGAACCCACAATATTTGGATAAAAGGTGGATGGTTAGAAGCGATGATTAATTCCGATATCAACAGGCAATACAATGTGATGCTACTTGAAGTAAAATCTTCAACTGAATAACATCTAATGATGGCAAATGCAGATCTGGCACCATAAAAAGTAAGGCAGTCATTTTGTTCTTGTAAGTTAGACTACTTTTCAGTAAGGTGAAGGAAAATATCATGTACTGCTAATGTAAAGTTGGACAACAGGCATTTTAAAAGTTATATTCAGGACTGATGCAGCAACAGTAAACATTATGTTCAACTAAAATGTTTGTCAAGTACACTTAGACATTAATTACCTCCAATACAGTTTCACAAACTGCAGTTCCAAACACTATGAAGCTCAATGGCTTCTTGCTATCTCTCAACCTGATGTAATTCTTGGATTTGTAACTTCATATCATAGCAGCAATCATATCTCTCACCAGGAGACATACTCAACACATGTCCAATATACATAATTCATGCCCTTGCAGATTTTTCCACCCAAGAATCTGACTATTCCTTTTTTATATTTCTGTACTGACTACTGACAATTTTTTTAAGAGGCTTATTTTCCCTTTCATCTTGAACATGTATTGCTTGTTGGATGCCATTATTTGAAAATTCAAAAAGCAACAACTTGACCATGCAGATGTTTTCATAAAAAAATATGAGCAGTTTACAGCATCTTAGGTACTCCTGTAAAGCTAGTCTGGATCCCTAACCATCTCCTTAAATCTAATATGAAATCCAGATCTGAATCAAACATGGACAAGTCAGTATCTGGATTTTACCAAAACGATCATATTTCCATAACTTTTGCTTTTCATTACACAAGTCCATATTTTAAGGGTCATTTTCGTAAAAACTGAGCTGAATTGTAAGGGTTGACAGATCCACAAGTAGAGGTAATGTGGAAGAGTCTTTTCCCTTGTCTATATTTAACTTATTGATGGGAATGATTCAATTTTTTTTTTGGTCTTTCTGTGAGGGCTGGATTCAAGAGGCAACAGAGTTCATTTCCTATCTTTAATCTTAACTGGTAACGTATTTCATGAGGAAACAAAATGAAACTGAATCGAAGCTATTTCAGCAAAATCTTGATTCACAGAGAGTACCAGGTTGTTATACCTCCTTCCAGCTTTTCCACATGGAGACTTTCAAAAGCTGGTAATCTGAAGATTCGAACTGAGATATCTGTCCAGAGTCCTACAGCACATAGGTGGGAATTGTCTGCTCCTTCGCGCAAAGGTGTTATGTCCAAACAAGCTACTTCATGTTCCACAACAGCAGTGCTGCAAAAGATTTTTTTTTTTAGGCAAGACATTAATAGAGTGGGGTGGGAAAATATTCTTGTTAAGTATATTTTACCAGTACTGGACATAAAAAAATTACAATAGATAACAGAAACAGGATGCAAGCTAGGACCATGACAATACTAACTGTTCAGCTGCATACTGCTGATTTGGATGCATTTAATTCAGCTCCAGCAATTCAGTACTGAAACTCCTCTTTTGATACCACAGCCTCATCAATGGAGGCTGGGTCTAGCTATGATGCTGTCATTGATGACAAGTCAATGGATCAGGATTCTGATACTCATTCTGACTGTGATTAAGACTGGTCATCAATGGCAGCATCAGATTCTAAGTCAAAGCCTCTAGATGAAGTATGCATGGATCTGAATCAGCCAGATAGTCAGCAACCAAGATTTGAGCTATTGTGGAGTTGTTGGGGCAAAAATGAGATTTCCATGAATTAAGTATGAAAAAAATTTTTATCCAACCTGATGTATTTGAGACTGCCATCATTTATTTTAAGGTAGAACAACTCGCTTCCTACAGCCACCACCACTTGTTTGCTATTACAGCTTCCTAGACTGATGTTCTTGCCTCCAGGATTCTTCCATTCATTTACAAGTTTTTTTGTCTCACAGCTTATTAGTCGAACTGATGAGGTAGTTATCTGAAACAACAGGACATAATACAGTAAGACCTGTCTATGTACATCACCCATTGGATTGCTGGCAAAACCTAGCCTTTATGAGCTGTGGACCTTTAAACAATGGTAAACAGGAACAAAGTTAGCCTTTATGAGCTGTGGACCTTTAAATAATGGTAAACAGGAACAAAGTTATCATCAAATGTAACTTTTTGTACCTGACCTTTATATACAAGTGAGTGCTTTAAAGGTGACCACTACAGCAGGTTTTATTATAATTACAAATTGGCAGGTCATTAAGGCCTGGAATCTACAGTGGCTATGGGAATCAGATGCACCTTTTCAGCCAGTATTATCTTTACCTTTTTCAATAAACTAATCTTGGATTTTTTAAAATGAACTCTATAATCATATTTAGCTGATAAACTCATATTGTGAGACAGCAGACTTGTGTAGAAGTCAGATACAACTGCAAAAAACATAGCCAACACAAAATGTACTAGCAGATCAGGATCCAGCTTGTTCTAGTGATGATTCCTATCAAACAACACAGACCAAGATCTTCCAGCACATTATTTGATGGCAGATCTGGGTCAATGTTGTTTTCATTTGGTTCTGACTTGTATGCGAATAAATATGGTAGTTATGACATCCAAATTCGTTTTTTGAGTCAAGTGAATACTTGGGGTGGTTTAGGTTTAGTCTGGTGTTTTATGGCACAGCAACACAGTTTAGGCTATTTAGTATGAGGCAGTAGGAATTTACTTTGCCCCAAAAACACACCAGAATAGTGAACCCAGGCTGAACCTGTTTTGTAGGATCAATCCAGCACCCTTTTGGTTGCTAATCTAGCATGCTAACCACTAGCCACAATGGTTCCTATTTAGGGTTGTACAAATGTTATTGATAAACAAGCTACCATAATTACTGGTGTATAATGTGAGTCAAAGTTAACAGCATAAACTTACATCTGCAGTTATCGAATGTGCCAGCACATCAGTGTTTAAACACATCAGTGTTTAAACTGTTTTCTATGTGTGTAATTTCAAGTGCACATCTCAGACACTGATATGCAGTTAATGAATGTGCCAGCACATCAGTATTTAAGCTGTCTGCTATGCTTGAGGTATCAAATGCCAGTACATCAGTGTCTATACTATCTGCTATGCTTGTGATTTTAAGAGCCAGCACATCAGTGTCTATGCTGTCTTCTATGCTTGAAATTTCAAGTGCCAGTACATCAGTGTCTATGCTACCTGCTATGCTTATGATTTCAAGTGCCAGTACACTTGCTGTCTGATATGCTTATGATTTCAAGTGCCAGCAATATCAGTGTCGATGCTGTCTGCTATGTTTGTGATTTTCATATTAACAGTTATCAAATATGCCAGAATATCAGTCTCTATGCTGTCTTATATGCTCGTCATTTCATATTAACAGTTATCAAATACGCCAGAATATCAGTGTATAAGCTATTTGCTATGTTTGTGATTTTCATATTAAGTTATCAAATATGCCAGAATATCAGTGTCTATGCTGTCTGCTATGTTTGTGATTTTCATATTAATAGTTGTCAAATATGCCAGAATATCAGTGTCTATGCTGTCTGCTATGTTTGTGATTTTCATATTAACAGTTATCAATATGCCAGAATATCAGTGTCTATGCTGTCTGCTATGCTTGTGATTTTCATATTAACAGCTATCAAATATGCCAGAATATCAGTGTCTATGATGTCTGCTATGTTTGTGATTTCATATTAACAGTTATCAAATATGCCAGAATGTCAGTGTCTATGCTGTCTGCTATGCTTGTGATTTTCATATTAACAGTTATCAAATATGCAAGAATATCAGTGCATAAGCTATTTGCTATGCTTGTCATTTCAAGTGCACAGCACATACACTGATCTACAAGCAAATTATATGTTGGTAGATTTGTTTCCATGATTGGTTTGATGATGTACCCTTTGTTCCAAACTCAGAGAGGTAGCAACCTGACACTGACAGAATGAACTAGGTCTACAATCCTTATCACTCTAAAGCCATGTGTCATGACTTTCCAAAAAGAGCTTTCAACAAAAACAAGGGAAATTAGGTATGAAGAAAAGATTAGTCCAATAAATCTTGGAAACCTGTGTAATGGAATGAGCAGTGAGTCAGAATTCAGTGTCAATTCAGTCACAATGGTCTAAAAAAAACTTTATCTGGAAACCAAAATGGGCAGAGATCCAAATTACTCTGGTGCTGAAGCATACAGGGGAATGTGTATTACTTGCAAATAAATTCATTTCTTTTGATGCCAACTTTTCATAAAATGGATGCAGAAAGCTATAGAACAGGTAAAATTCTTGAAAGTGTAAATCAACTGACCTGTAGAAGCTGTTTATATGATACATTAGCACACAAGAATGTCTGCTGATCACAGTCAAAGCCTGGCATCTCTGTCTCCTCCACTTCTTCTCCTGCCAGCTGTAACACCCTGCAGTAAGATGTGAATGGTGTATCATTGGGTCAGAACTACCAGTACCATCACAACTGTATCTGAACTAGATAGAGACACTATGGTATTCAATTATCACTGCAGTACTAACTTTTGTACTGGCAACTGTAACTTTTGCTGCTGCAACAATAAAATGTTTAGTTATACAGTATTTTTAACAATCACAGCATTGGCATTTAAATACCCTTGGAACAGTATTTATGCAATGGTATTTTTGTTGTTGCAATGGTCCATTTTATTACTGCAATGGTAATTTTGGCATTACAACAATAAAACTACTGATGTTAACATGACGATTGCAATGGTACAAATAAAAGTACTAAAAGGTTAAAAATTGCCATAATAGCAGTGATATAACCATTGCAACAACTAAATATAGTACTGCAATAACAAAAAATACTGTCACATCCGTATTTAAATACTGTTGCAATAAAAAGCTAATATCTTAAAAAGTTATATGGATACCATTGCAACAATTACCATTTAAATGAAACAAAATGTTTGCATTGACATGTAAAAAATACAGTTGCAAAATTACTGTTACATGTACAAAATTAAGTACTGCGAAAATAATTGGATACTATTTTGTTAATAATAATTTTGCAAATGTATGTATCTCCTTGGACTCCAAAAATGTTATGCATGTGAGAATATTGTGATTTACAGTAGAGCAAACCAAAGGTGGAAAACAAGGGGTCAAATTTAGATGAGTTGAGCCACATCAAGACCCATGGAAGTACCATTCTGGGAAACAATGCAGTCAACGTGGCCTAGATATGTTAAAGCAAGTCAGAAAAATCCTTGTTATAGCCAATAGTGTTTCCTTCATGATGTCTATTATTATGATGGGTGCTCCCCACTTGTCTTCAAAGAGGATAAGAAGGAAAAGGAAATTAGTGAATTATGGAATGGAGGCTGAGAAGTGGTCACATGTCATTAATGTGACACCAGTTGGTGAAAACATGCCACTGCCCCTAATATCTCTTTAAAAAGGAAGGCCAACCAGCTGTCACAATCTTTTCACAATCAAAGAGCTGAACTCCTTTTTGTGCCGGGCATCCCTGACATGAGCTAGACATGGAGGAGATTGTCTTGACCATGGAATAATGGAGATCTCAGCTGCTTGAGTAGCTTTGGGGTCGTTATGATTTTCCTGGGTATCTCTGTTGCCAGATTGTGGATCCAGCACTTGACCCATCACAACTGTTTGGCAGTCCATGGCCTTCATTTTCTTGATTAGTTCCAGGATTAGAACTGCTACAGGCAAGTTATATGCCCATATCACCTCCCAGCTGACTGAAACAGCTTCGACTGTCCATGCCTCTCAGTCTGAGAATGGAGGGACAATTTTTTATTCCACCTTATAGTGAATCTAACATCAGTGGCTCAACAGAGTAAAAGTTCAAAGAAAGATGGACAGATGGAGACCGCTCTGTTATGAAAAATTTGGCCTCTCCTTAATAATGAATCAATCAGGACATTCAGCCTTCATGGGATGTGTTGGACTTGTATGCTGATATAATACTGGGCACACCAAAGAAGGCACTCCCATCCCTTAATGCTGAGGTCTGGTGATTCTTCCCCCTTGTCTAAAGAGGCAGTTCATTACAACCAAATTGTGCGACATTATAAAAGCAGTCTCCCTTTGGATGTGCTACACCAACATGCGTGAGGCATGAAGAATGACCTTCACTGAGACTGATGTAGTGAGACTTATCTTGCAGCATCCACTTGCTGCTGACCATCACAAAGTCTGGTAGGAAGTGTGCCTCCCAACCCAATAAACTGGTGGCAGTACAGACCAAGACAACGGTTGTGGGGCTTCCAAAGGTATTGCTTTCACTAGCTACTAACTCTTTGCCACTGATGCAGGAATTATTTGATTTTGGTCAATGCATCTGGGAGAAAGACATAACAGATTCATATAAATAAGTTGATTCAGAATAAGTTATAAATAGGTACTGTATGTAATTTTCTTTTGCCAATGAGAAGGCTGTATTCCATTCAGCAAGTTGCGCCTGCATATTAAGCAGGTGTGATCATGGCCATGTCAAGTGGTAGCGCAGGAAGCTGGTCTGGCATTCCTTAAAGGTATGATAGTACGCCAAACTTTGGTCAGGGATACAAAGTCAAATTCCTGAGCTACACAATGGTACCAAATTTATTAAGCTATGCAAAATCTAGCTTGAAATATCAGCGTTGATTTTTGAATAGGTCACGTGAAAATGGAAGTGTTCTCCCTTGTATTATTATATAGTATATGTATGAGAAGTAAACTGTAAGCAACAATACAAGCCACTATGACGATGAATAAATGCTCAGCAGCCAATAGTCACATGACACAAGCCTTGACCTGTAATCGTTATTCTGTGTCTCGCTCACTCCTGATGACTTTGATCTGAGCTTGGAAACATGTTTTGTTTTTGTTTTTTAATTTTTAACGGGCACCTGGTTGTCCATTTTATTTCCCAGGTTATTTTCAATGGGCAGATACTCGAGTACCCAGGTACCCACTGACACCTTTAACCATGAATAACAACATGCATCAATAGTGTGTTATACCATGTGATGTAATATGACTAAGTCAGAGAAAATGAATTTTTTCCCAATATTCACAACATTAAAATATATTTACCACCTGTTCAGGTATGAATATTAATTCAAATAAATCCAAAATCCTGTATGGATGGTGTGAATTTAACACAAATCTGGCTTGGATTGACAGAAAGTGTCTTGTACACTGTCGTTGTACGAAAGCAAAACTTAAAACTGGTGACACCTAGTGGTCGCAAGGGAGGTAACAGGCAAATGATATTGTCCTTTATATGATATAGACAGAAAATACAAATTTTCACCTTTTAGTAGGGCTGGATTTGGGTGGGAGGAGCAGGCTTATATCCCTAATGGTAATGTTATCAGGGAATGTATTCAAATCAGAAATGTAAATACTGGTAATTAGGATCAATGATAGTTTCACTTTCAGTTGCAAATACTTTTATATACCTTGTTTGACCAACAAAGGATAACACAAGGGTGTCATCAATGTCACCAGATCCAACTCTCAAAGACCATATCCCTGTAATATATAAAATGAAAGGATTATTCACATAGCTTGTACAATAGGTGTATGATAAAATTTGCAAGATAGATAAACAAGCATGCTATAGTTCATTCAGTTCCGCATCGTGAATGATATCAGCATCTGTAGGTCAATAAATTTTCATGTCAGCCCCTCAAAATGAAGCTAAAGTTACCAACTCTGTAATGCGAAGTAATGATTTCAACAACCATTTGTATCGACATGCAGAGCAATATGACTCATTCAATATGTGGTGAAAAAAAAGTGGTTCATGTACATGTAATTGAACATATTGGTCCCATAGTCAATGAGCAAATTTTTGATAATGGACTGAGCAGTTATGGAAGCTGTCATGTGTCACATTTAAACAAAACGCCATCTACTCACTACACAAGTTATATCATATGCAAATATTAAAGACAAATTTAAAATAGCTAAAAGAAAACTAGATTATGCAGACTATGTTTGTTTTCCTGAGGCATGTGACGGTTTCCATAAAACTGCTGTTATGAATATAAAATGGACTTGTCCCTTAACTAAAGGACCAATATAGTGGGTTACATGAACGTACTCCACTCTTTTTCAGAATGTATGGAATGAGTGGTATTGCTCTTTTTATAGATACAAATGCTGTTGAAATAATTCATCCAGAAAACAAATGAGCTAATTTTTAACTAATTAGGTGATGTTCAAGTGAAAATTCAAAGTTACAGACATGGACATGATTCACAATGCTGAACTATATAAATGTCTTTCTCCTACAAACTGACCACATCTCTCTCTCTCTCTCTCTCTCTCTCTATATATATATATAAAATAACATTGCCTACAAAATGATATTAAGGAATTTGCTAAACAGGTCACCTATATGAAATGCTAGGGCTCAATTACAGCATGTGTCATATTCTTTGTTCTTTTCATGATCGAATTAAAAATAACTGCCCAGAAATCCTACTATTTCATTAAAAATTAACAGGTCTTTTAAAGCCACATAAAAACAAACCTGACCTTTGATTCCAGGAAGATCAATACTGGCATGTTCATGGATACCGATTCCATTTCGGATGATTTTGAGAGAACCCTCCTTGTATGCACCTGAGCAAGTCACCAGCTGAAAAAAATTAATCTAGACACACTCTCAAGTCGTTGAATAATCTTGTACATTAAATAATTATTTCATCAATGTATAATTAATTTTTCATCAACCTGTCCTGGACAAGTGAAAAAGTGATTTGCCCTGACCAATTTCATACTTGCCCTAAAAGATTTTACCAGATTTATGAACTCTGAAAGTATTTTCAGGACAAATGACAAATAAACGAGTGAATTATGAGTAAAGTGAATGAAAAGTAAAAAGTGTGAATTTTTACTGCATACAACAGCACAGGGTGAATGCTAGTCTTTATAGCTTTTGAAAGGCTGTCTTTACCTGACACTAAACTCTTGCCATGAGGTACCCGACTAACAGACACTGTATTGGGCTATCCAGTTATTACAGCCCTGACTTTATGACGTTTGAAACATAATAAAATACATGACAATAGAATGAACAATAGCTGAAATGTTGTGCTCATGATGTGTTGATGAAGGGTGGCACACTAACAGAATCATGGACCTACCTAAGTATACTGTACTATCAAAATATTTTGTGGATTCCAGTGTTGCCCTGAACCACAAATTTTAAGACCCAACAAAAAAATTAGTCGCATATGAAGAAGCATCCCCTGCTCATTTTCTTTCTGTGTTTCATTCCTAGAGATCAACCCTTTCCTAGAGATCAACAGAGTTATTTGATAAATCAATGTCATTTCTGCAATCTGGCAAATAATATATTAGCTTTTAAATGGGTTGGATTTATTTTAACCCTTTGAAAAGAAAATTATAACACATTTTATACTGTTTCAATGCACACATATCAATATCTGGTAGCTGTAATTTACACTGCACCTTAAACTGATTTGTTTTTATGTTAGACACTAATTACAGCAGAGTATCAAAGCTCATACTTGACTGATTTTCAGACAAAACTGCTGAATCAACATTGTCAATCAAGTCTGCTGGTACACACAAATTTTTGTCAGGTAAATAAACCTGAAATTGCTGAATTAAACAAGTCCAGCATTCTCAAGCCATGGACAAGTCTTATCTTTCTCACAATTTCACATGAGCAGCAAATATTCATTCATCATGATTTGGCTTGATAGATGAAGTTTTAAGGTCCACTAATACAGCAGACTATCTTCACCTTTTCCTTGATGGTCTCCTAGAACTATTTTGCATACAAATTGTGGAAATGTAATTTTAATTCTTTTCTGTAGTCTTTATTTATTATAAGTCAAGCAGTTGAGGTTGGTTCATATACAAAGCAGGCTCAAAGGAGTGATTCCATTTTTTTTCACTTAACTTAGCATCATCATACTCTGATGACCTCTGAACACTGCAAATGTTGACACTGCAGCTGGTCATGTGTTTGGTTCATATGTTGAATGATGACATTATCCAAAACAGATGGATCAAAGTTGAATTTTACCACGCTCAAGCCACTGTGTGAATGCCATGGTCAACAGAAAATACTAATGGTGCAAATTTAAGGACAGTGTTTTAAGTAGAGCTTGATACAATAAATTTTGTACCATGGTACACCACGGTATTTTTTACATCAACTGTGATACGTACCACAGTACACCTAATTTATATTAGGGACCAACAATTTAATTTTCTCGGACAGAGGCCTGACACTTTTTTCTTCACAAATCTGATTCATGTGTGACCAATCAAAGTCAACCTTTCATAACTTTAAACTGGTCCCTTGACTACATCTGTATCACTAACTCATCAGAATTTGATAAATTATCAGAAATCAGTGTCGCCTACATCAAAATAGGGGTATCTATCTTACTGAAGCCTTCCTTGTCATGATTTTAATCACCCAAACTCAAGAAAGTGGTGAACAAAATTGATAGCCTACAATTTGGAGAGTAGAGAATCTGACCCGGTTACTTTAAATAGAAGACTGAAACTAGAATTTAAGTTGCAATCACATGATGTGACATAATGGTCATTCAACTCAATACCTGTAGTTTCTATTAGGACGTTTGTCCCCAAAAGTGGCTCTATGAAAACCAGATCAAAATGGCCAATGTTTACTGTAGAAGTTGAAATATGCTTCCATGTGGGCGATGCACAGGGATCCAAATATGCTTGTGCAAATTGGATGGAGTGCATCCACGAGAATGCAGTAGAGGAGTACAATGGCACTTGCATGAGGTAAAGGGTTAATAACTGATTATTGTATATACTCACTAATAAGTTGAGACAAAGTGTAAACAAAGATCCTGATCTGCCACAGCATAATGCGCCTGCAGATCAATCTATGTTGTTTGTTCTACTGATCACTCCTAGCAAACTGCACAGACCCAGATCTTCCAGACTTATATGTGAGTAGTTTGTTGTTGAGACATGCTAATGATAAAGCCAGCAAACCAAAACATAAACATGCTCAAGGTACTTATAAGATCAGTCATCTGGAATAACCTTAAAAAAAGGTCAGATGTGCTAGTAAATGAACAGATAATCTAAACCGAAAAGCTCTGGAATTCACTCAATCAAATTTGGTCAGAAATGCTTGACTGGTTTATTTTTTTTCAGAAGTAGATTAGGTTTTTCTTTTAGGAGTAATGCAACATAGTTAAAGACTCCTCAATTTAATTCAAACAAAATGTTCAGTTCCTAATGCTGGGTTGCTCTTTGTGTGTGTGTTTTGGATTTTTAATGTAACTTTAACAATTTTGCAGTCATATCGCTATGATGTCTGCAGTGTGGCAGTTTATAGTGATGTCTAACACTGCGGCATCATGTCGCAGACATGTAGCATCATGTCCCACCCAGTCACATTATCCTGACACCAGGCTGACCAGACCTAACACTAACCTCTTAATGCTGAGCGCCAAGTGAGGCAGCTTGTAATACCATTTTTAAAAGTCTTTGGTTTGACTTGGCTGGGTTCAAACCCACGACTTCCTACATCTGAGGCAGATACTCTAACCACTCTTTGTCAAACTTGATCAAAATTAGTTTAGTAGTCATAGGAAGTAGTTACTAATTTTTTCTTCAAGTAAACATTTTGGAGTGGAGATGTGTTTTCAAGATTCCTCCATTATTCATAATGATGGTACCTTATATACTTGCATAATGTGCTGGCAGAGCTGGATCTGTGCACTTTGTTAGGAGTAATCAGTAGAACAAACAGCACAGACCCTGACCTCCAGGTGCATTATGGTATGGCAGATAAATTTCTTGTTCTTTGCAGTTTGACTCGACTTGTAAGCAAGTAAATACAGTAATATCAGACTGCTGATGAACATCACTTGCACATATTTCAAGTCTTGATTCTAGAATATTATCTATAAAACTCTTTCACTGTTTGTGATGATTGTTTTAAAATTAAATGTATTGCAAGGTGTTTTGTTTTCTAGTTGGCCTGGTCAACATCTCAATTTACCCCAATAACCATAAATTCATTTAAAAGCATTCCAACCCTACCCACCCACATCTTAACATTTGGAATAGGCACATGTGGCTGTGGAAAAAAGTACTTTTAGTAATGATCCATCTATCAGATGGCAGATCTGCATCATTTTCCCACACTTTACAGGTCTTGACACCAGGATGTCCTCTTCCACATTTTGCCAAAATCAGTGAAGCTGAACTTGGATATTGCTAAGGTTCATGGAAAATGTATCTTGAATGATGGGTGCAGAACAATAGCATATCCTCATCTGGTCTCAGAGACAGATGAACCATAAAGACACTGAAGGAAGAACACATCCATGAAATTACAATGAAACTTGCTTTAGCAGACATATTGATATCACTGACACCTGCCTATACAAGACATTCACCCGTCCACAAAGGACACAATTATGTGGTCACTAGAGAGTCCTTTATGTAAAAAGGTGTCCGAGTATATCCCTGATCAGAAAATCAGCCAACCTGTCCCTGTCCCTGCCTTTCCAGATCCACTACCACCATGTCCACAATTGGTCCCAGGTTGGTGAATGTCTCCATCACTTGGACATATGAGCCATTATCATCTGGATTAACGTTTAGCTGAAAATTGTAAATAAAATATTATGGGCATGTTTGATTGTTCAATACCCATAGGATTAGACAGTGACATAAATGGTCAACAACATACAAGAATATGCACTCAATATATCAATGCTGAAAGATCTAAGCACCTTATGGTCAACACTTGTCATGTTAGTATTTACACCGATGTGGTGCATGTTAATAAATCAAAAGCAAAATTGTCAATCCAGTGAAAAGTTAAATAATGGCTAGTATGATGGTTACAATATTTATTACAATATTTATTACAATATTTATTATTACAATATTTATTACAATATTTATTACAATATTTATTACAATACTTTATTTTTTTCAATTCTTTCTGATCATTCTTTAAAGATTATATAAGAAACTCTTCTAACAACTGCGAAGTTATACTGCTGAAATTGTACCAGTAATACACAAAGCTGTACGGCTCAAACTGTACCAAGTATTGCAGCTGGTTTTCAAGTTAAAAATTTGCAAAAATCTGCTAGAAACATATCCTATCTGTTAGATCTTTCAATAAAATGCTAGCATATTTAATTCTGAACAAGTCTGGTTATTTTATCTGTTAATTCACCAAGTATATATGCATGTATTGTGTATAATGGCATGTCAGCACAATATTGACTATATGGTGCTGATTAAAAGCTAAGTCCCAATAATGTAAAGATACCAGAAAAGAAAAAATAATTTAGGCTAATCTCTTCCCAAAAAACATACACATGTAATACAACAAAAGATAAAAGGTAAAGATGTTAACAATCTGAAAAATGTATATAAAATAAAATAACATGAGACATCTTACAGCATGTTGATCATAAATAAATGTACATTTAAAAGTCAGCAACCCATTACATTCTATTTTTACTACATGGAAAAATAATTTTATCACTGTATGATAATTATGCAGATATTTTGGCATGCCTAAACATTCACTTTTCCCTTTCAAATATTTTTAAACAGAACATACAACCTAGGTCATGATATAAATTTAGACTAGATCATTTTATAAATTTGATAATATATGCATTCAGCCACTGTTTGTATACAGTACTAAAATAACCAAAGGTCACAACTGACAGTTTCATTTTTCAATTAATGTAATATACATTCTGTACAATATCGTTTATATTTTAAGAATTTATTTTGACTCCAAAAATAAAATTTACCTTAACCAGCTGTGAATCTCCAAGTCGTGACCCAACATACACAACACCGTTATCCAAGTACGTTATGCACTCTGCAATGGTGGTCTGTAAAATGAAGCAAAAAATGAAAACATACCGTATATACTCATCTAAAAGTCGAGTCGAACTGCAAACAACATAGACCCTGTTCTGCCACTGCATAATACACCAACAGATCTGGGTCACTGTTATCTGTTCTACTGGTTGCCTCTAACAAACTGCATAGACCCATACATGCCAGGTGGCATCATGTAATGGCAAATCAAGGCCTGTGCAGTTTGAAGTTAGACTCGGCTTGTAAACAAGTATATGTACAGTAAAACAGAACAAATTTAAAGCTAGTTACAATGTAAATTCTGTAATCTGATTTTGTGAACAGATCCAATATAAAAGAAACATAATTTATTTAAGATACAACTGATAATTACAGGGTCCAAAAACTTCATTTTATTTTACATAAATAATGGGTGTAGCTGCCACAAAGAAGCAGTTACCTCAAGATTTCTCAATTATTATTTACTGCATGCAGTAGTTTTATTACTTTCAGTCAAAACATGCATCACATTATTTGTTAATATTGTCCTGTTAGTTCAAAATATACTGTACAGAGCCCAGAATATATAAAAAAAAAAAAGGTAAAATAAAAAAAAAAAAGTAAATAATTGAAAAACGTGGAAAAATCACCAATTATAACTGCAAACCATACTGTTCTTTATTAATCAAATCCCTCCTAAATTTAGTCCTATATTTAAATATATACCACACCCACCAGTATTAGGTTGTTGAATAGACCAAAAAAGTACTGAAATTTGGAGGACTTTTCTTCAGTTTTGGGGTGAATGCAACATTGCATTAAGATCAGACCTTTTAGGATGGCATCCAGATTCACAGCCTTATGACCAAGCATATGTGGCTCCAGCATGACACAAGAATATAACATGAGGAGCTTTAAAGATTAAAACTGCAACAGAACGTTAGTTATCCCAACTCAATCAGCAGACATGAATTATGTCTAGATAAATGGTTGCTCAAAATAATAATAAATGTACACAGAATAAATTGTGTATTTAGGATATTCTTTGTTGGTCCTTATGATAAAAAATTCTAAGAACTGTAGTCCATATGTTTCACTGCATTAATGAGATGCAACAGCTCCCCTCATTCTGTAACAAGTCTAAAATACACACCTCACCAAGCAGTTCAACTTTAAGGTCCTTAACAGTGACTGTTCCATCCATTTTCTCCTCTTTTTCCAGCAGGAGCATGAAAAGACGCCCCATCATGTCTCCCAGCAAATAGCGTGATCCATTGGCATCCACTTTTCCGTAACAAATTATAGCACTTTGCTAAAATGAGTAAATTCAGACGTTATCACATCTGTAACAAGATCACCAAGATGAGATTATTGTCCTACTAGGACAAATTTTGTAGTCTAGTTTTCACTGTAATATAAAGTGATGGAGAAAAAGAACAATGTCTTTACATAAGGTTAGATAAGGATTAATCATGACAAGATTTCTGAATGACAGAAAAATCTTTATTACCATAGTTTAAAAGAAAACTCCACTTCAATAAAAGTAATTTTCTGGAAAATTTGGAAAATTAAATCTTTAAAATGACCACAATGCAGACATACTGAACATCACAGAGGGCAAATTTTCTGGCAAAAATCAATTTAGACTTACTCTGAAGAAATTTTTAAGTTGCAAACCTCCAAGTTGTTTAGCCAAGGTATCAGTATCAAGATTGTCATGACGGCCACTTGGTAACCATATCTGTGTAATTTTGACTTGAACCTGCTTCATACTGTGAGGTATGATTTTACAAAACAATAAAAAAACCCACAAAAATTACAATTAATTGTGAAAGTGATATACAAAGAATTTGAAGATGGTCACCAACAGTCTTACTGGCCATCAGATCTAGAGATTATTTTGTTACAAGGAATATTTTTATGAACACTCCATGTCAACAGACCCATGCATCTAGGAGTGGTGACAATAACAAGTTCTTCAAGATCATGGCTGCCATATTTACCACGAAATTATCAATTTTAGAGATGAACAATCTTTCAAGTCTGGACCATAAAGACCTAAGGATGTACAATACATTTAAGAGTAATGATAACAAACCATCTTCTACCTGACAACAGACAAAGCAAGAACTAGACATATGTTCCCAGAACACTAATGCTCCACCTTCCCCCTTCTGTACAATCCCAGTCAAATGTGTACGAGAAACTGACATAAATAGAAAACATGTATTTGCATGTACATACCAAACTGCATGACTCTGTCACTAAGAATACCCGAGAAACTAACCTAAATGCCAAATTTAACCCAAGCCACTGAAGTGCAAATATAATCACTGTGACCTAATTTTGTTGAGTGTTGTTATGCACACCATGACCCACCTACATATCAAGCTGCATGTCTCTGGGACAAATGAAGTCTGACAAACTGATCTAAATGCAAAACTTATCAACTGTCCATCAAGCATGAAAATTAAGTCAGTCACCCACTTATGCTGGGTTATATTTATTCATACTAAGCTTCATATTTCTAGGGAAAACAATGTTAAGAGAAAATGACCTATTACACAAAATTTAACCTAAGTCACTGGGCAGGAAAATTTGGTCACAGTGGCCTACTTTTGGTAGGGAGATGCTGTATTCACTAAGATGCATGTGCAGTCCATGTTGTGTGTCTCATGCAAACGATGCCTGAAAAACTGATTTAATTGCAAAACTTAACCAAAGTCACTAGAGTGTGAAAATTATAACAAGTGACCTACTACCTATGTGATCCCCAACCAAAATACAATTAAATACAAAGCTGCTTGGTTCCTGGACTTACAATTCCAGAGAAAATGACTTATATGCAAAATTTAACCAAGATGTGATGGATGGACAGACAAGATTAACACTATTTGCCTTCCCACAATATGCAGCGAGGCATTAAAATCAGATAAGCTTGAATGACCTTACGGCTAGTTAAGCTAAATTCTAATATAAACCAATTTATAAACACATCTTAGCTAAATATTTACTCCAAACACACAATGAATATCAAATCAATTTTCTACAAACAATGGCTTGTTCAGTTTAAATTGTCCACTGAATTTAATTTTGTTCTGTTTGTAAAGGAAATGCAATATAATCCTTCAACAAACCTGTTATACATTTACGTTCATTTGTAAACATGAATACTCACCAAGAACACATTTAGAATAGTCAACAATATAAAGATCCCAACTCATTAGCATCTGGCATCAGTCTAAATTAAAGATCAAACCATCATGTGAAGAATGGTATTATTACTGCAGTATACTCGTCTTCACTATAATGTAGTACAGTAGAGCTTTGATTATCCGTCAGGGTGCGAGAATAGACAGATAATAGAATATATACATTGAAAGTATTAAGCAATAGACTGGGCCATCAAAAATCATAATATCTACATATGTACATGTACCTGTTATTTTCATGTACAATGCCCTGATGGTTAACATAGACCGACGGTTATTGGGTGCTGGATAAAAGTTCTACTGTAATGGGAATATGTAAATACTGACTGCTACAGGTACCAAAATGCCACATTAATAAGAAAGATGAAAAACAAACTGAGTACATGGACAAAAATGAAATAAAGTGTGGCTGAAAAATGCCCCAACAAGAAAAGTATAACAGAATTTATGTTCATACAAATATAGTAAGAGTGCAATGAATCTGATTAAGAAATCTAATGTATGAAAATAAGATTACTTACTGAAACTGTGATGTTTCTTGAATCTAGACTCATTATTCAATTGGTATATATGTCTTAAGATGATCACTCAAAACTGGGGCATCATGTTTTCATAAATACCTAGTCAATGCTCATTACTGACTTAGTCTTGACTGAGGCCTGTGAAAACCCTTTAGGTAGATATTCATTTAAAAAACAACTTTTTTCATCTCTTTCTGTGCTTCAAAAAAAGGTGCTTGAGCAATGCAAGAATCATGTTTACATCTCCTCAAGTTACGACGACATATCTTCCAGTGATTTCATGAATGGAAAATTCAATTCATGTTGCACTGGTGAAACAATCACAGATTGCTATTCTGAGCTAACCTTACTACTGTGTTTGTTTTACTTCAGAGGCATGTTACTATTATTAGCAACCTGGCATGCCCCCTCATAACTGGTAACCTTTATAGTGCAACAGCCACATGAATTGGCATTCTACAAGTATGTATACAAATACCAAGGGTCATGCTATCAGGCGAAGTGGGTGACTAAGTCGCCTCAAAAATATAAACTTCGCCTTCTTCTGTTAGGAAAGTGATTCGCCCTGTGACTGTTTTTAGAGGTACACTTGACTAACCATACCTTTTGAGATGCCCCCTCGCCTTAGCCAGGTTAGTTCTAGTCTTGTAGTGAAAGGTATTCATCATGCCATCAGTAGCTAGGCCTAGTTTTGATATCAATTATGCTGACAAACTCTTGCACATTCACAGGCATGTGTTTTGATAGCTGATTGACCATTAACCATTTCCCAAGTAAGTTAGCAACTATACTGGTAGGCCCTTATCACTACCTGAATTACGCATGTTATCCTCTGATGATAAAAACATATAAACCTGTGTTTTGAAACTTTAACAATAGCATGTAAATAGCAATTTTTGTTTTTAAAATAGAATCGGTGATCTGGATATTTTAACTGATTCTTGTACACTATTTCACCATAAAATTAGTTTGAAACTGTAAGTGTACCAGTAACAGGGAAATAATGGCAGACATCACTATGTCTGGGAAGTACCAGTTTATTAGACTGTCTGTTTTAGTAAATCATCGAGCAAATATATTCAGAAAAATATGCAATGCATAGAAAGCAAAGCCAAGGTATTATGTTATTTAAGATTTAACTTTGAAATGCGATTATATAGGTCAGAAACATATGGGACAATGCTATGTTGTGGAATTCGTGAGAAGTGTTGTAAGGTCAAAGTACAGGGGCTCGTATCATTACTACTTTATACTTTATGTATGACTGACAGTTACTGTAGTATCAGTTATTTTCATTGGACTCAATTTTCGTGGTTTTGTAAAAAAAAGGGCATTTTCGTGGGTACTTAAATGCGTGGTTTTGCCTGTCAAAGTTTGCATATTAGTTGGTATTTAATTTCACGGTCTAACCTCTACAAATACCCAAAATACAAAAGAATAATTCTATGCTGATGCAAACGGTGGTCACTTTAATGTTTAAAACAATACTACCACTTATATGAGCACAAATCAAAGACCTGGCAAGTTCAATACTTACACCATGTTTTCGACCAAGTGAATAACATCAGTTGAAGCCGACGCAGCCAACAACACTAAAACAATACTTCCATCTCTATGAGCACAAATAAAACACCTGTCAAGATTAATCACTTTCGCCATGTTTTTGTCTGAGTGCTCAACATCAAAGGAAGCTGATGCAGCCAACAACACTATGCCAATTGGTTATTAAAGTACATATGAATGATCTCTTGCTTAAACCACTGTCCATCAAGCTGCACCATCAGTACTTTCTGATGATCATGGCATTAACACAGTGGCTTAAGAGTGGTAAAATTCAACTTAGACCCCCTCGGTTCCTGGACTTCCTAACCCATCAGAAGCTGCGAACACGGCGCAGGCGCTTGCTTACCAGGCAGCTAATGACGTAATAGAACCCCTGCTTCAGTCACTGTCCCGGAAAAGAAAGCAAGGAGAGTATAAGTTATAACGAGGAAATCTAGGCAAAGATAGCCAGATACTCCATCGATAATGGTGTTGCCAAGGCAGACTGCAAATTCAGTAGTGATCTGAGTTGTACAATCAGTGAGACCACTGTACAGAGTATGCGGGACCAATACATGAAGTTAAAAAAGCAAGATGGGAAAGAACTTTCTAATTTACATAAATCATCCTGGGGCAATCCTTTGATGCTAGGAAGCATGCTTGATGCGGAGATACAAGACTGGATCAAGAAAGATAGAATTAATGGGGGAGTGATCAATATTAGGATTGTAATGGCTAGGGCAGAGGCTGTGATCACCAAGCATTCTCACAGCGAGCTGGCATGTTACGGTGGACACATCAGCATCTCCTAGCATTGGGCGAGGTCACTACTTCGCCGTAAGGGATTTGTTAAGTGGAAAGGAACGATTAGCGTAAAACAGCTGCCCTGTGATTTTGAAGACATTAAGAAAACGTTCTTGGAGAAAGTTAACACTGTAGCGAAAAAGCACAATATTCCAGACTGTCTTATAATAAATTGGGATCAGACTGGGTGCCAACTGGACGATGGAAGCCCGTGGATCTAAGCAAGTGTCAGTTGCCGCACTTGATGACAAGAGGCAGATTACGATTTTACTTGCAATAACAAAATCCGGAACTCTCCTGCCCCCACAAGTCATTTATGCAGGGAAGACTGACAGATGCCTGCCTAAGGGTGTAGTTTTCCCTGACCACTGGGATGTGACTCATACAGACTCACACTGGATCAATGAAGAATCTATGATACATTATGTGGATCATTCCATATGTGAACAAAACAAGTGACTGGATGCCCCTTGCACAATGCAATCAGCAAGCAGTGGCAATATTTGATGTGTTTTGAGCCCACCAAGGTGTGAAGATATTAACTAAATTGAAAAACGGTGGAATCACTCCTTTGTTTGTGCCTGCCTCTTGTACAGACTGACTTGAACCACTATACTTGACAGTAAATAAAGAGTACAAAGAAAAATTAAAGTTACACTTCCACAAGTGGTATGCTAAACAGGTCATGGATGCCATTATGGGAAAAGATGCTACTGGTGACGATCAGTGCACAGTATTATTAAACACTGCAACCTCATTAATCAAACCAATTCACTCTGAATGGATAATTGCAGCTCACGCAACAATGAGTGAAAGATCGGACCTAATTATCAGTGGTTTTGAGAAAGCTGGACTTGTTTAATTCAGCAATTTGGGGATTATTTACCTGAGAAGCATTTGTGAGTATCATGAGACTTGACCGACACGATGCTGATACAGTGGCTTTGTCCAAAAATCTGTAAAGTGTGAGCTTTACTACTCTGTTTTAATTAGTGTAGATACATAGTGTTTCATTAATAACAATGTTTCAAGAAATAGTTATAGTATTTTACAGGACTGTTGTTCTTTTGGATTAAAAATGCATGGATAAAATGAAATGTGCTTTCAGAAGGATTTAAATGTTTCATCAACAGTTGTACTCGAATGAAGGATCGATAGAAATAAGTATTAAATTTAAGTTTCATATACTGTTATTTTGTATTATTTTTTTTCTTTCATTTTCAGTATTACTACTGTTTAAATACCTATGCTTTTTCTCTATTTTCTCTCTATCCTTACTTACCTCACATATCGATTTAAGGCAGTGAGTGTAAAATTACAGCTATCGGATACCTTATCGAACGTGTGCATTGAAACAATATAAAATGATTTATAATTCTTGTTTCAAAAGGTTAAAATAAAAAATAAAAGAAACACATGTAAAAGCTAATATTTAATTAACAGATTACATTACTGACCTTGACTTATCAAATACTAGCTGTGTTAATCTCTAGGAATGAAACACTGTAAGAAAATGGGGAGGGGGGAGGGAGGGTCATTATCCTACATGGCTCATTTTTTGATGGGGGTTTTAAATTGGTGGTTCAGGGCAACAATGAAAAGCACGAAAATTGGTCCCCAACAAAAACTGATGATACTACAGTAAACTGTAAGCAAATGATACAAGCCCCTGTGGGTTAATGTTGTTTTCTGACTTGACTCGTATTTGTGAAAATATGGAAAAAGCTGCAAAGCAGATAATATTTAATCAATGCCTAAAATTAATACAAGTACGTAGACAAATAAATAAGCCATAAATCTGCAATCCTATCAATAGACTGTTGTAATGACGCTATATAAAGTGACTGGTTACATTATGTAAACCCCTCCTTCTAAAAACAGATGCACTCACGTCTGTGTTGATTCGGTTGGAAAGAAGGGTTTAGTTCATATACCTACTATAAAGGAGCCATGTCTGTAATTTTATGCATTTTAGTTTCTTATGTATGAATAGTCATGGTAATGTTTTATCCGCAACAAAGAAATGAGGACGAACAGTGTGATCTGAAGACACATGTGCATTTGCCCTCATGTACATGGTACAGGGATTGTTTCAAACGTGTTTAGAATCTTTGAAAGTTCCATTATTGTGAACTTTTAGAAAGTATATATTAAAAAAATAAATACAAACATGAAAAATTTGATTAAGGGTAGCTGAATAAGCATTTTTACTAACTTGCAATTACAATAATGTAATCTGGTTACTCAGTTAAAATTTGTTATAACAATGTTGCTCTCTTTTAGAGTCATATGGTCAAAATAACTCAGAAAATTTTCTACCTGAAAATAAAGCATTGCTTAAACCTAATGTTAAATGCAAATATGAATACTCGGAAATAGCAGGCATAATTCAAATAAGAGAACACATATTTTATATATATATATATATATATATATATATATATATATTGCGTTTCTTGCTTTGCATCCACTTCTCCCTGTTGAGTTCTCCCTGTCGTGTCCAAAAGGAGAAGTCACTTCTCCCTAAAATTCAAGTCTAGCTTGACCCGTGGTATGCTGACAGTCTGCATAGAGAATGTGTGTAATTGAATCAAAATCCAAAATGGCTGATGGGCGTTTCTTTGAAGGTACATTCTGAAAGTGAGTAGCCCCAAAATGACCATTACTTTCTCCCTGATAAATGAATAGTGCATGTAGGTTCTACTCAATATTGGATAACTTCAACCACTAGAGATTGTCTCCAATCCATTATGAATCATACCCCATCTTCTGTCTTCAAAGGAATTTACCTGGCACAATTTTCATCTAGCTGAGGATTATTTAATGTCTTTGTACCTTGCAAAGTTCAAACTATACCTTGTTCCATTAGTGCAAACTTGTATATTTTGGAATAATGCAGCTGTCACAAGTAGATTCAAACAAATGCAGGATATACATGTTTGCATATGATATTCCAGTGTTGTAGCAACTGGATTTAAAAGACATTTGGGGTGTAATGAATGATTGGCTGAAAATGCAAATGTCACTCATGCAAGAAAATTAGGTCACAATGACATTTGTTCAGATGATTTAGTTATTCTTGTTGAGAGGCAACCACATACCAATTTTCATGAGTTTACATGAAAGCGAGTCCAAGATATTGAGGACATAATGAACAAAAGATTACACTAACATATGTTATGTACACACAAATAGATATATGAACACACACAAGTGCAACATGCTATCTTTCCTCTCAACTTTGATGGCCATGGGATTATGATGATCAAACAAATTCCAATGTGCCAACAAATGTACAAGAATCTTTAAATGAAAAGAATATCATTGTAAGTAATAAGAATCAAATTCAGAAAGAATGTATACAAGTATGTATGTACTTTATTATGTATAGGCTTTAACAGCATGTTAGAAAAACATTGCCTACACTGTTAAAGGTAAAGTTCCAAAAACATAAAACTGGAAATTATAAATAATGTATTAAAAAAAAAAAAATTGGTTATTTCTTCTACTTAGAAAATGTACTGATTGTATGTGAATATCTTACTTTGATAGCTGGTGGGGCAATGGGTATGAAGTTGTCTCCCTTGTGATAGGTAATTGACTCCTGACCAATTATCAAAGCACCACCAAATGGTTCAGGTACTGAAAGGTAAACAGGATAATATGATCAAAAGTCACAAAAATATATCTGCACAGTACATTATGAAGGATTAAAACATGGTTCACACAGTCCTGGATTATTTTTTTTATATTTAAAAAAGTACTCCTAACTTAAAAGAAATTGAACTTTTTCTTTATGTTAATTTATCACTACATGAATAGGCAAAATAGTAATTAAAAAGTATAACCATTCCACTACAAGAAATAGATACTACTCAACCTGGTAACTACCAATGCCAGGTGTCTTTTGATCTACTGCAATATTATCCCATTTTATTTTGCTTCTTCAATGTTTGAAAAAAATTAAAAAGAAAAATTCTGAATTTAAAGAGACAGGTTTTAGTAAGTTTAAATATATTGTATTTCTTCATAAGATGTCAAGGAACTTTAGCAAAATTCAAGGAGTTTTTTCGCAATTTCAATGACAAAAAACCCACAAACTTACTCAAGTTTTCAAGGCAGTCTCTCAAATTCAAAGATTACGCATACCATTTGAGAGAATTAGCATGGTTTATAGAACTTGAGAAAGTAGTTTTTTAAGGGATTTTTCCTAAAAAAAACCCAAACTTTCAAGGACTATTTTTCTTACTGTGAGTGAACTTTCTCCTATGTCACTTTGTTCCTCAATGCATAAATCAATACAAAATTTAAAAATAAACGTAACTAATGAGCTTGTAACTACATCAAAAGGGGCACTACTCCATCTAATAACTACCCATCATGCATTATTTGATCCACCCAATTTTATCCAGATTTATTATTTTTGGAAATTATATAAACAATAAAATTTCTGAATTCAACAAGTAATACAGAATATTGAGCTGCAATAATCTGTTTGTCCCTTGATAAACTGAATGAATTTGGGGAAAAATCCACGGAGTCTTTCAAGAACTTCAACCACTATACTGTCATAAAATTACATTTGTGAAAATACGCAGTTTTCATGGAAACCATAAATTCAAGAATCTTTCAAAGTTGTATAACCAGAAAAAATAATATTCAAAGTGTTGATTTGACACATGCCTTGGAAGGTTCACATAATACTAAAATACGCTGGAGCAAAGGGATGAACGTAACTTATATTGATAACCATGTTCCTTTTATTTTCAATATCGCTGTAAATAAAGTCATTTTAATAATCAATATTTTATTTTTTTTCCTCTTTATCTCTTAACAGAATTTATAAAAATTTGCAAAAATACTTTGAGAAAAATATTTAAGCAATGACCTTTGATGAACATTTTCTACTGAAATAATTTGTATTATTGTAAGTGCTACAAAGAGGACAGAATATATAAAGAGTGTAACTATACAATCATCTCATATGAGGATTATAATTTGAGTTATGTCCTTCCAAGCCCCAACCTGTCATTAATAACAGAGTCCTACATCATCATGCAAAGCTTAGCACATTTTAGAATTCGATTTGCTCATTTCAGAATTCGACTTGCTCATTTGAAACATTATGAAGTAGCACTTCAAACATTTTCCTGTGTGTGAAAAAATAGTATAAGGAAAAAACTGCTAATGGCATTTCTGTACGAAAGAAGCTTATATTCAACAAGTTAAACTGGCTGTAATAAAATTAAACAGAACAAAAGTTAAATTATTTTTGTGTTTTTACTTTAATACCAGAGTATACAAGACAACATTTAGAACAAATGAATATAAGTCACAACCCGAGATAAAATGGGGTGTGCAGTAATTAAGTTCATTAATTAAGTTATTCAATGCCAATCAGTGGCATAAATAATACAGAGGTCTTACAAAAAGGCTGACTTCTTTTTCCAAACATGTCTAAGGTAAGACATTTAAGACTTCTATTATACTCTTAAGTAATCTGGTTCTCAGGTGTTCTCAAAGACTGCTACCAAAGCATGAAGATCTCAACTAGCAGGGATTAGTCAGCAAAACAACAGTTCGCAGTATGTAGGATCAATATATTAAACTCATGATAGCCGGTAGAACAGACATAAGCCTGCCAAAAACTGCCCCACACATGAACCATTGTTGTTGGGGGACCATAACCTAGTATTCTAGTCTGACCAAATTCTGAAACCAGATGTGAAATCTGTAAATGACTTGCTTCTCCTTAACTCAGTATAATTAAAAAGTGGTAGCAATCTTTGATATTTTCAAAATGCCCATCGCAGAGAAATGGGATTATACTTATGTTTATGCCAGCCACATATACAGATAAGTCACAGCCCTTAAATTTAACAATAGCTGCTGCCATAAAATCTGCAACATCTATTGGCCAAACAAGATCTCCAAGGTAAACCTTTTTGAAAAGACAGATGTAACAACATATCTCTGGAGATCAAGGTGTGCAGGATCAAATGGCTCAGGCAATTAATGAAGATGCCCCATGAATGGATACCCAAGGTATCCCTCAGATGGACACCAGCTGGTAAGTGCAAATGCAGACGGCCAAAGAAAACATGGCGAAGGACAGTAATGAACAAGCTGGAAGAGATGGGGCTTTCCTGGCGCAAGGCTCAAGCTATTGCTCAAGACTAATGTAGATGGCAGAAGATAGATGCAGCTTATGTCCCCTACATGGGACAAAGAGGACTATCTAACTTAAAATTTAACTGTTATAAACTTTTAGAAGAAGGAACTCAAATCATGATTGTATAAGTAGTATTCAACAATGGTGATTTATCAGTAAAATCAACTGGAGGACAGGGGAGGTGTTCATTTATATCAGGTCTTAGTTGACCTAAAAATATGTACCTTTACACAAATTCATGAATAGTGGCTTATGTACAAACATGATAAAATAGCAATTTGGAGAGACCCAAATGAAATGGGCTTTGAGAAAGCGGGACTAATCAGCTGATTGTTTATTTAGTAGTTAGTTGATATGTGTAAAAGTGTATTAATAAATGGGAATATGTGCTCTGAGAAATAAAGGACAAAGACAGTATATAAATATGCATTTATTACTATACATCTGGTAGAGTCATTACAAACTTACACGAGTTTTCATGTTCATGAAATTTTACATTCAAATTAAATTGTGATCAATCAGTTTCAGTGTTCCTCATCATTTATGTACTTATCCTAATATATATTTCACATTCTCAGCACTATAGATAATCAACAACAGCTGGGTTCATATTTCGTTGTTTCTTTAAATTCATGATTTAGCTCACTCATGAAAACCTTGAAATCCCATGTAAAGTGTTTCACAGCACACATGATTTAAACCTTCTGATAAACGTTATCAAAACAGAAAAAAACCCATGAAAGTAAAGATGTAAAACTTGGGGACTGCTTAATAAATTAAACATGAGAATTCTGCATTTGTAAAACTTTTGTCCTTTTGCTTTCCAGTTTTGATCACCACCCCAAAACTTGAGCTTCTTTTGGTGTAGGTCCCTAAGGGACTAGACTGCTTTGGAAGTAAATTTCAATCATGTGCATTTGTTTTTGTATGCTCAGCAAGCATGTGTATGGTCATAGGGTGGGGATTTTGATAGTTTTCAAGTTGACAAGCCCTTGGGGGGTATGAACAGATCCCCGGGCAAGTATCAGTTGCAAGTACACAATTTTCTTTTCATGCCCAGCAAGTGTATAGGGTTGGGATCTCAACAGTGTCCAAGTAATGCCACAGGGGTAAAGTTCTGAGTGGGAAGAGGTAGGGATGGGTATAAATTTATCTTTTCATGCACAACAAGTGTATATATGGTGGGTATTTAAAACAGGCTGTTTGTTATGACCCAGGGAGCACTTTTGAGAGCATGTGGTTAAAGACCATGGGCATGACCCATTTCGTCAGTCCAAAATGTGCTAACACATGAGTCAATCATCCCATGCTAATTTTCAGAAATGTGAGACAACTCAGAAATTATCTGAAATTTATATAAAATCACCCCTAACACACCCCTCCACCCATCAAGGAAGAGATAAATTCTTAAAGTGCCATTACAATGTACACACACTGGACTATACTTGACCTTGTTCCATGTGTTTAACTTTTAACAGTGTACAAGTTCAAAGGCATTACATACGTATAACTGTACACAAGCATGTCTGTATATATTGTATATATGTATGTATTTAGGTAGGTAGGTAGGTAGGTAGGTAGGTAGGTACAGACTTTATCACATTAATCATTGTCTTGGACCATCTTTAAAAGCATGATGATAACAAGAAAATCCATACAAGAAGTTGCTAAGTCACTGATCCCTAACAGTGCAACCTACAGTGAACGTAACTGGTCTAACAACCTATTAAAAAGTTATATAAAATCATAAAGATTAAACAAGCCTTTCTCACTAAAAGCTTGGACTATTCACTATCTCCAACCACTTACTGGCTGTCTTCAGCAGAATGTTCTCAGTTTGTAAACAAAAAACCCCTCCAAATAAACAAACCTAGAACTGCAACAAGCACATGGAAAAAATATTCTCTCACCTTCTATCACCATACAAGCTTCTGTCTCTACATTATCTTGCTTCCACGGCCCTCTCTGCAATTCTTTGTCTCTCAAAGAAATTTCATAGGTCTTTACATGACGCCCATGCTGATCCTGTAACAAAAAACATCTGAGGTTGGTGAAAGTTTACTCCAATTTACCCTATATCCGAGTATATTTGCATAACCTATGTTTATGGAATAGACGTGTTGGCTTTAAATTGGTAATATGAACATATACCAGTACTTGCTTATAAGTTAATTTCCTATCTTCTTCAACCATATGCATTATAAAAGCTGGGAGCAATATATCAGAACCTGTCTTGAGAGACAATCCCTTCTGTCAACAATATTTTTCTCTCATTGCAGAAGGTCTTCCAACTGAGGTTATTACATGCATAAATGATCATTGGTCTTCCAAAACAGTACTCTTTCAAGCCATTACTGAGCATGTACAATCTTAATTTTTTTCCCCCATGACATAAGTTTCAAAAATGGGAGAATGAAATTCATGAATATTAGGAAAAAGAAAGTAAATTTCATTAATATAAAAAAACAACTCAATGCAATAGTTATGGAAAGTATAGTGTTGGAAAGAACTATGATAACCTGGTGAATTATGATGAGGGTCGGATTACTGCAGCCATGAAGGAATTGAATGTCTATAACTGTAACTTCCTCTAATCTGGAAATAAAAAAATTTAACATTTTATTATTGGTCCTGCAAAAATTCCAATTAAAGGTCAATTATGGAGAAAATATTTTATTAAGCAAATTTATATTGATAGTAGAACACTATGTTTAAGTTAAAAAATAAGATTTTCTCTGCAATTTACTCCCATGACAAATTCCTGAAATAGAAGTGCTAAAACTAACCAAGAGTTTGACTGTCCAAACTTATTGCATTACCTTCCCTGACTAAGACTATTTAGTGTTATGTCATTCTAGAGTGAATCAAACATCCATTACTGTAGAAATGTAAATCCCAGACTATGTTCCTTTATTAAAGTAGGTCACTACGATTGTAGTACAACAAAAGGTATTCTGCAAAATCCTCCTTTTCTTTCAGCCACAACGACACTGGCCTGCTGACTGCTAAAATCAACAGTCCTTAAGTGCAAGTCTTCCACAAACTCTGCTTAAGGTCTAGCACTTAAATTATCATGCAAAAACCATCTTTTTTGGTCACTGTAAACTCAACCTTTGAACTTTTGACCATAAAATCAACAGGCTTCTTTCTTACTCAACATGCAAGTCATCCACAAACTTTGGTGAAGGTACCACTTTCTTCTTTCAGCCACTGTGACCCAACCTTTTGACTTTTAACTCCCAAATCGATGTGCTTTCAGCCATTTACTAGGTTTGGTTCAGGTCTGTTAAGAAGAATAAATATTAATGTGTGGAACCATTTTTTGTCTTTCAGGATGATATTTTTCTTTGACCATTTGACCCCCAAATCAATACTTTTCACTGATGTAGACCAAATAATTTTGTGTGGAAACCATTTTTCTTCTTTGAACCACAGTGACCTTGAGCTACTGACCCATAAATCATCAGGGTTCTTCCTTACCCCAGAGCAGCTACAAAGTTTAGTTAACTACACATAGTGGAGAACTTAAGTTATTGTGCAGCAATAAAATTGATAACTAACAACCTGATACACAGACTCACAACATAACATAATACTCTCCGCTTAAGGCAGGCATATCAAAAGGATCAAGAAATCCTTTGGACTGTAACCTGGACATGTTAACTGGAACATTTTTACACTGAACATATAGTAACTATTACAATAAGAGTAGCAATGTTTTTCTTTTTTCTGAAGTGGCTGATGTATAATCAGATACAACAATTTTAAATATGATACCTATATCCTAATTATGCACCTGACATTGAAAGCTTTGAGTTCTTTGTTGTCCCTGTCCAGGGGAATCACTTTGAAGAGACCATCATATAAACGAAGTCCAATTACTCTACACAGTGGATCAACTATGCCAATAATGCCAGTTTCTGATGGTCTCCCTATTCGATCCTGAAATTTAAAGCATGTATATTTGTTAGCAAACAATTATAAGAACTAAATTTGAAACTTAGAATCAAAAGTCACTGCTTAAACTGACACACACCCCCATTAATTACATAGCAATTACTACAGTAGTTCCTTGACATTATGAACACTGCTACTATAAATTCCTAGACATAACAAAACACCTTTGGACCCAGGGGCAAACTCCATGCCATCACATAAATTTTCATAGGAAAATTGTTTGTTAATACGTAACAGTAAGCACTAAGTGGTGATCAGATAGCCAGACCATCAGCATGTGTAACAGTGAGTTAATCCCAATACTATGGGCATGCAGTTAATGGTTGCACGGGTAGAATAGAATAATAAGGACCATGAGGATTAATGCTGCTAAAATAACATAAAAAGCACCCTACACTAATTGTGTCAATTATGAACATCAATAAAAGTCATGTGGTGCAATTTATTTTTACATGCAATGGTGGATGTTATTGATATAGAATACAATAATTAGTTCCTTATCATTCACTCTTGTAAGCATGAAACAAATGAAATGCTTATAATGTGCATGTGAAGGAAGTTTTGACTGACTATAAGCAGGTCAAGTCTGACAAAGATTTCCCAAAGAGTGCTCACTCAAGAGACTTTATTGACTCACCAGATAAGTGTGTAGGCATGGCAAAGAAAATGCTACACCAGACACACAGCACCAAAGTTAACAAGGCTACCCAACTGTTGTTGTCTTAGCATTGAGGAAATTGTGTTCCAATATCTAGGGCTTTTCTATAGGAAAAAGCTAAGCAGTTTGCTAAATACAGTAAAAACTTATGAGCTACCTCTGCTATGAGCAACCAACTGTCATTTCAAACCACAATCATAATGCACAGATAGATTTTATTACATAAACACTCTGTCGTGAGCGACCACCTGCTGAACGTGACCAGCAACCGCGACGTCTTGACAAAATATGTATTTCAACACTGCTATGAATGGCCGCATCGTAAAAATGAGTTTAAACTTGACCGACCTTTATTTAATCCCTGTAACAATGACAGCTCATACAGTTCTGAAAAAATAAATAAAAAATAGGCTGGCTACCAATATCTGAAATTTTGTAGGTATGCTTTTAGTGTTTTATAGTTTCTGTTGTAAACCACACTAAAGTGCATGTAGATTATTCCCTAGTCTGGTTCTCTGCACTGTATGCTCCCCGTGTTGTTCACCGCTATTCGCATAGGGGAGAGCAACGCAGGGAGCATACGAAGCAGGGAACCAGACTAATTATTCCCGTAATTAACCTGCTTCCCAGCCTTATTGTAAATCATATGTATGAGTAGGAACCAGTATCCCTATGAACGACCCTATTGCGAGAATATAAACAACACTAACCTATATGTAATCAATTGTTACAATGACCCCTTGATTTGTAATGATTGTTCTGATAATAAAGATATATAAAAAGAATAATAATAATAATAATAAAAAAAAAAAAAACGGATTGTGACTACGGGTGATACCTACCAGTCCATGAACCAGGCTAATGTTCATGTCACAAATTGCCGTTGTAGTGCCGAAATAGACATAGTGATCGTACACACTCTTTGTCTTTAGAGTTAATCCTTATTGCGGGTGGGTGGGTGGTGAATAAGGTCGTTGTTTATTAAACCAGTAAGAGAGAATCATTTGCGAGATTCGACTGATAGTGTTTAAGACTTGTAATGTTTGTTGGTTTTTTACCCCCGATACTAAGTGATTACATCCTAGGCAAAGCTGTCATCTATTCAAGTTGGTGTGACCGGGTTACACACTTTGTTTATAGAGTTAATCCCTGTATGTCTTCTTTGAATGGAGCCATTCACTTTTGTCTCTGAGTAAATGGTTCTGTTTCTGGATGAGATAATTGTTTCTTTTTATGGCATTAATTGTTAGATATGCAATGCACATGTATAGATTTGTCATATTTTCCCAAAGCCCAGTCAAAACCGTCTTTACGTTCGATCACTAATAATGTTAACACCTGGAACCTTAATAACAATGGGCGAACCTCCAACTAAAAAGAGAAATTTTAAGGCTGGAGAAAATAATTATTGCAACTGAAAGAAGTGAAAAAGAGCAGACCACTTGCACAAAAGCAGTTTAAACGTCAATAAAACAATTTAGGTTGTTATAAAGGAAAAGGAGTAAATCAGAAATGATTTCATATGCTAATATATGTGATCTTCAAATGTAAATGGGATTTCATGTTTAATGATAGAAGTATATCTTTACTGCTATAAAATTTTGTTTTTAGATGAATGCATATTATATTTTAGCAAGAACTATTAATAAAGAATAGAATATATGTACAGTGATTGTGGTTATTTTTCTTTAATTTGTTCTGAACTGGACCTCGGAAACTGTTCTTTTTGTACAAACCTGCTATGACAGACCACCTGTCTTGAGACCGTATTTTTGTTGGCAGAAGGGGCGGTCTCTCAAAACAGGTTTTACTGTATATCCATGGTGCAAGTCAAATTTCAAAACCAACATGAATACAAATGGTTAAAAGTTCATCAAATGAATGTGTGTGTGTGTGTGTGTGTGATTTGGATTTTTAACGTAGCTTTAATAATTTTTCAGTCATATCACTACAATGTCTGCAGTGTGGCAGTTTATAGTGATGTCTAGCACTGGGGCATCATGCCACATACATGTTGCAAAATGTCCCACCCAGTCACATGATCCTGACATCAGGCCAACCAGTCCTAACACTAACCTCTTAATGCTGAGCGCCTAGTGAGGCAGCTGTTAGTACTGTTTTTATAAGTCTATGGTATGACTTGGCTGGGGTTCGTACCCTCGACCTCCCACATCACTAGACCACTGGATGAAGCTGCAAGCATGGAATTTATTGCAAAGCTGGGAAAAATTCTAGATAATGGCCAAAACACAGCTGGGCAATTGTACAATACCAATGAGAAGGGGATTTCCTGGTATTTTCTGACTTTTCTTAAATATTACATTGGCATGTAAGGGAGACAAACTTGCTACCAAGGGACTTTAATACCATCGGACATTTCTATTTTGTACTCACACTGAAAGAACAGCTCTTGTGCATTGGCAAATCTGCATAACACTGCTTTTACCACAACAGTATGGAAGCCCTGCCTGTATGCCATGAACACAGTCCAAAAAACTGATAACCTTGGACATTTACAGTGGTGGTTTATTGATGCATTGATTCCTTCTGTGCAAGCCTAACATCAGTGGAGCCAATTACCCCAACAAGACCACTTTGCAACTTCTGCCCTGACAACACAGTCAGAACATAAGAGATGGCACAATGAAGACCCTGTTTCTCCCAAAATATGACCCCTTGAATTCAGTTGCCAAATGTTAGGATTGTTGTTATCTTCAAGTCAAGAGGCATGTGCAGACCTGAGATCATTCAACTGACTACTAGAGAGCAAAACAAAAGGGCAATTTACCAAAAATTCTAGGTTAGCATTATGCTTTCTCACATTTACCACTTTTAAAGTTTTTTATAATATGGCACCTTCATTGGAGAGCAATTCAGCTTTATTTGTCCAAACGTAAAAAAGGCTTTATGCCAGGTTTTCTGTGAAATTTGGTTAACTTACCTTTGTCAGTTTTGTAAAGAGATCATTCAATATTTTTCCTATTTTAGTAACAATGGGCATATTGAATAATGGATCAGCATTTTGTTTCGCAAAAACAAATTGGCAGCATTTGTACCAATTAACAAACTTCCTATACCAAGATACTTTTCTGTCAAATTTAGTTAGACAAGTCAGTTAAAGATTTTGTCTATTTTTAGTTATGCAGCCAGATCTGAAAGTGGTTCAGCATAATATTATACAAAACCAAAGACCTTCATGCAAAAATGCTTGTGTCAAATTTGATTCAATTCTGCACAGTGGTTTTATAAAAGAAGTCACATAAAAGTTTGTTATACTTTAAGTAACTGAAAATATCTAATGGTAAATTGGCAAGATTTATATAAACCTTAAAAACCTTAATGCTACGATGCTTTCTGTCATCTTTGGTCAAATCACGTTTGAGAAACAAAAAAAATGTGCGATGTGGTATGATTTTTTTTAATATAAGGAATTCTTCATCATCACTGACAATTCTTATGGTTATTATAACATTATAGCTATGAACCACTGGATATGGCGGCCAGGACAACATAATTTGTTTTAGTGGATATGCATTTTTAAGATGCAAAAAATAGACATGTTTAAAAGAACTCAAATCTGTGGATAGCATCTGATGTGGTATAGGCTCCTATTGTCTTTAATGGGGTTTACTTAATTGGGATCTTAAATTTGTGGTTTTGAGCTGCTACAAAATTCATGTTTAATATCTGATTTCAGCATATGCAAAATGTAAGTGTTTTGTTCATCCAAATCAATTATTTCTATATGGTTCTCAGATTTCCACCATCCTAAGGCCATACCATACAAACATCCAAGTAATGGAAAGCATTAAATGCAAATTAAGAGCACCTGATGTATACTGAATGTGAAAAAGATACCACAATGTGATGCTTAACTATTACTTTAAATTTTCCAATGGGAATTGTTTATAGATTAGCAAGGAATCAGTCAAAATGTATTCCAAGTATTTTGTAAACAAACACATAACATTTATAGAGCTGTGCAATTCAATACATTTGTATTACCTTTCCAAAGAAAATGAACTGCTAAATCTAGAGAAAAAAAAAATGTGCTGGATATCAAAGCTCATCCGTATAGGCAATATTGGTGTCTGGTTCTGTGTAACAAAAGTCATTCCTGATATTAAGAAAAAAGCTACCTGGGAAACGGGTAGGAGAGTCGATAAGAAATCAAGAGGTTGGCCATAAGGGAAAATAAGGCACTTGACAATGACACCCATTTTGAAGCAATTATTGGTGCATGTATAGTTGATTACCTGCCAACAGGAAGGCTATTTAATAATACCAGTGGTCTGTGTGGGCAGGCAAGTAAATCTTGTACTCATGGAATGATGGCTGTATAAATTTTGGGAGGCCAATTAGTACTACCACCAGTCTATGTGGCAAAAAAAGTATGAACTGTGCACGTGCAATGCATTAATATGCAAGTAAAATACTGGGAAACCCCTGAAAGCAGATCCAGAAGTGCTGAGAGTACTTAAGTATGCACCAGGTTCCAGAGGCAATGCTCTTGCTGATGGTCCAGTGGAGAGAGCCAATGACTAAAAAATAAATTTTGACTTTTCGACTACATACAATGCCTTTTTCTGACAGTTTTCAATACAATTTTTTCCCCCCCAATTTACAAAAAAATGAATATAGCAATCTTTAGGCATAAACAAATATTAATATTGCTTACTTTTAATCCCTTAGGTAGAAAAAAAGTATGTTATGCAATGAATTAAGGGAGTACAAGATAAAAAAATGGACCTTAACAATAAAAACAACCAACCCACAGGAAGCTGCTGGCAAGCTTTCTCACAAAACCACATTGGCCGAGCCTGAGACTTGAACTGACGCAGACAGATGTGAGATGGCAGTGATCAGTACAGGTGAATGCTTTAAACCACTTGGCTGCCCTAGGCATTGCCTGTGAAGAGGTTATGCTGACCTCTAAAACGTCTGGTGACTTTCCGGGCTGCAACCACTGGATTCAATTCACTTGTCTGTGATGCTGGATTTCAGAGATAAGAACTTGAGAAGGTTGAATGTGCATGTCACCTAACAACCTCTGTTATCTCAGATCAAAACATGGTTGCTTTAATTTCAATGGCATACATTCGCATGAGGTGTATCTGGTCCTGAGATAATTCAGAATATGATGAGCATATTACTCACTTCAACCACAAGGCCTGAGCTTTTGGGGATTATATCCTCTTTGGCTGTAACATGCAAAAACAAGATGTAATGAGAAAAAAGGCTTCTTTCTGTGTTTCAAATAAATTTTAAAAGCACAAGCCAGATCTTGCTTAGCTGCCTCTCTCAACATATTGAAATACATCTATCTTGATTTTAAGCAGACAATCCACCCATGACTTGTCCCATCCGAGTGTGGCTACCAAATGACTTTGTATTTCTGGTCCAGATTTTCTGAATGACACTTAAAATAAAAACAGTTTAAGGGAAGCTGCAGATTTAAATCCCATATGACAGCCACAAACTCCATGCCCCAACCTTCTGGGTTCTTAACAGGAAATGAAGGTGCGCAGTTTGTGATCACATCTTGTCACAAATATATCTATCATCAGATGGCCCCCAACACAAAGTGCACAAAAAAAATCGATGGATGAAGGGTTTCCTCCCTTCTTGACAGAGAATCTAACAACACATTCAGTTTATGGCATATGTACTTGATCTTTACTGTTATTTTATGCCAGAGCACAAACTTCCAGTCAGGATGAGTTGCCCCCCCCCCCCCAAACAACCCCTTTGAGGCAAGCAACCATAAAGAACTGTCTGACATTAAAGGAATAATTTTTCTGTACTGGTTCTCTTGCCATGAAGGCATCCACTGCAGCCTTCCTTTCCAAGAGGTTTATATGAATAGCTTTCTCCTGTAGGCTCCAGTTGCTGCTTACTATGGTGAAGCGAGGCAACACTTGAGCCCCCACCCTTTCCATGAACTGGCATCCTTATAAATCATGACACCTGGCTTGGATTTCACCAGAGAAATTCCTGCTGTGAGCCATTGCTGGGCTTGGCACTGACAGAGTAACTGTTTTAACTTAAGATCAAGATGTGCTATCTAAACCAAAAAATGGGTACCAATGAATGGGCAATGACATTTGCAGAGGGTGGATATGGAGGCAGCCAAGGTGAATCAAATCTGAAACTGCATTTAATAAACTGTGGAGTTCTAGAAACTCCCTCATAGAAATCAACCTCCTTTTTAAGACTGACCTTCAGAGCTCAATAATTTGTGTAATTCATATTTGAGGAGGACTAACAAGATTGAGATGGGTCAGAAATTCCATACCCTGATGGTTAAAGTGTTGAGAGGGGATAACCAGAAACAGTAAGCCCAGGTGGGTGACAAGTGACTTTAGGCTGTTCACTTCCAGTAGCAAAACAGCATTTATACAACTTTCTGAAAGATGTCATCCAGTTATGGTGAAGTCACTGTTGATGAGGAGGTCCTGAACAAGTTGACTATTTTTATAAAGAACCATGGGCTGAGATTTTGTCCAAAAGGTAAAGCACAAAATAAATTGCTGCCCTTTGGGGGTATTTTCTTTAAATACAAGTATGAGAAAAGTATGGATATTATATAAAGAAAATTAGTATGAAAATTCTTTAAAGTACCGAAAAAATACAACCACCATTTGACTTCGTAGCCTTGAACCAGATCATGCTCTTACCACATACTGTCTCTCTAGTCCTCTATCTTTTCAAACACCCAACTTGCTTTTGCTACGGCCATTCATGCATTTTGTAATCGTTTTTCAACATCAAATTGGAAAAAAAAAGCAGGATAGATGGATCAATTTGGAAAAGCAGAAAAGTAGGAAAAAAATAGGGCAGCTGGAAAGACTAAATTATTTCTCTGAATACAAATCAAAATAACTTACATTAAGATGCACAGATAAGGGAATGAACGTATGGATCAGTAGATCGAGACTTGTTGTGACTTCATGGAAAAGTGTAATGATCTTAATGTTTCCATCTTGAATTTTGGTGATAATATGAATTTATTTAACTGTCTGAGGTCAATCTCTGGCCTGAATCTGTGTTTAGCCGGCCTAGGTGAATCATTGACTTGAGTTTGCCGTTGGCTTTTAGTAACAGGAAAAGCGTTGATAAAATCCTGACGAGTCCTTCCCAGGGTGGGGTCAGCAGGAATCATCAGATCAGGATTTCCTCTGCCATTGCTGTGGTGGTGGGGTGGAGTGGAGTGGTTGGTGAAGTACATTATGGCAAAAGACATCAGGTAATATGTTGGTTACCCACCATGATTCAACCTGACAATTGTTTCGATATTCAACTGATTGACAACCTACCTTATAACTTAACTTAACCAAAGGACATTTTGAAAATATTTGCTGATGAAAATTTCTGATTTAATATATAGAGCTGTGAACTGTAGCCTGGGTACTTGACTGTAGATAATAACCTGGTAATAAAATGAGCCACCAGGTACCTCTTTACCATATGCAAGTTTTCTACCAGTGCACATAGCCCCATAAGCCTCTTGTTTGGAAAAGCAGTACTTAATTTGTTGTCAAGCTGACAAACATTTTGATGGAGCAACGAATATAATACATGTACTTGTTCAGTGCCAAGTTGAGTTTTGCCTCTTCCAGTAAATGTTTGTCCTTAATCTCTTAGCTTGTTTTCCCATGTGAGAACCCTTTGATTGAGTTGCAAGTGATACTCCTCAGTGGCAAGTAACAGAGCATGATTATCTGATCTTGCAATGTAACTGACACGAGTTCAGTTGCCACCTTTAATAGATTTCACAAACTGTATGATCAAAACCCAAGCTCAGTCTATACATAAGCACCTGCATATGACAGTGAGGCCAAGGAAAGGGAGTCACATTATATTTATGATGACTAGACCACGGCAATGTACTAGATGATAGTTTCATCAATTGTTTGTTCATTTTATTTACTTGATACTTTGATACAAATAAATACAAAATGAACAGTTCTTTTATATGCACTCTGACCACAGAAAACATATACTTCTGCAGGCTGTTCATGCCAGCATCAACCTAAAACAAAGCAGTTTAGGTTTGTAAACATTTAATAAAAGTTCCTTTTGATTGGGTACCAGATCATTAAGATCAACGAGTACCCAATAAATGTTTACTAAAATCTGTACAGCTCTATTCCAACAGGAAAAATTACCAGTGTTATATCAATAAACTGACTGGTTAATAGCAATAATCTATGGGTTCTATTATTCAAGGACTACATTCAACAATGACAAAGCAGATATAACTTCTTTGACATCTCAATTACTATGTTCATCTAATAAATTATTAAATTTGTTGTACATCAGAAATTTTCAGCTGCAAATTGATGTAAAAAGTCATTTGTTCTGGATGGGCAATGATTACTTATCAATTATTAATGCCAGAAATGCTGAAAGATAGTGGGGTGACCAAAAGTTTAAGCTGTAAATAAATAATGGAAGGAATATAAAACTTTTTTGAAATCTTGGTATTCTTGACCTTATTCTAAGTTACTGTAAATTAATTTTTCCTTTATTGAGTCAAACTCACAAAATTTTGCTGAAGACAATTTGTGACTTTAAGACCTTATCTACGGAGTTACCTGTACATTGCCATGAGCTCTGGTGATTATCTCAAGACTCTCTCCATCTTGCTGACATTCCAAGATCATAGCATGGTACTTTGCTGTCAGCAGGAACATCAGGTCCTTGGTCTCTCCCTGATCATCAAAATGCAACATTTGTACATGTGCAATAAATACCATAGGAAACTAATACAAATTAACTATTGTAACTGCTAGTGCTTGCCACAAAAACTATATGGTTTTTATTGCATAAAATTTAAATTCTCTCTGAATACCACCAATGTCACAATACTAATCCCCATCCCCCAACAGTTACCCAGGGGTAATAACACAAAACCCATATATACTACTTCTTCCAGCTTTGACTGCCTCTCTCTCAATAATTTGTGCACAAAGGGATCGAAAAACATAGCAGTATAAGCAAGGGGGAGAGCTGCTGAGGAACCTACAAAAATTAAGGGGATGCCATCCCCAATGGACATCAAGAAAACCTTGGGGCTGGGGCTAACAGGGCTGTTTCTTTGCTGAATAGTTGTTTTATAATCACACTGGAAATAATTATCAATAAAGCACTTTTTAACTTTCTTGTACAAATTACCTTACCTTTTCAAGATACCCAACCTCTGAAAGATCATTAACAACATTACTCCAAGAGGTTTTAACAACTACAGGTTCCTGCCACAATTTAAAAAATTATTTCAGACCTTTCCCAGCCCCAAAAAATAAAAATTTCCAGATCTCCCAAAAAGTGATGAATCCATCTAATAAAATTAGTAAGAGCAGTCACATTACCGGTTTCCAAATAAGACAGTTGTAATAAAAGAAATTTAGGACTTTCTATTAATTTTCAATTTTTCCAGGCATTTTCAAGACTTGGAAAAGCAATTTTCAAATTTTAGAGCTTTTCCAGAATTCCAGACCCATATGGGAACCCTGCAACCATCATGTGTATATGACGACATTGTGTATTACATACAGTATTGCTATTTGTTGTTGTTGAATCACAACAAAACAAGATTTTGGGAAAGAAAAGAAACAACAATGTTGAAACTCAATTTTTTGTTCTATTAGTAAACTGTGGATGCTATAATTCCATTCCAACAAACTGCGAAACTTCTTCTCATCCCGAAGGAAATCTTTAAAAGCCAATTCAGGATATTAAATTCCCTATAAACTTTGAAACTTGCTTTTATATAGTGAACTGTATAAATGACAAAAAGCCTTTTAACCACTACCAAGTACTCATTTTGCTTGGTTGTCCACTGTCATTGATGACATGTGAATGAACAGGCTAATTTAAGGTAGTTTTGTTGTATTACTTACACAATAATATGTATAACAGTGTTCGATTGATCAACTGAAATAAGCCGACCTGATATAGAACTGTGACAGCTAGCTCTTATGCAGGTAGGATGTCATGCCTTTTAACTTTTCTTTTATTCCACCAACTTTATTTGATTTGATACAAATGATATCATTAGCAGGTCGCTTTTACATGAATATCAATTGTTGCCAATACCACAAGTCATAAATCAAAACACTTAATTAGGTTCTCAAAGAAATATTCCAATGACATAGCTGAAGGTAGATTGACATTTTTCATATTGAATAAAAGACAGCATATTGCATTTATGATGATTACACTGAAACCAAATTAGATAGAACTAAAACATGAATTTCAGTTGATAAAACTTAGTTATTTGCTATTTATTTATGAAAGTGTTGCCACCAGTAGGCATTAGTAACATTTTCATTGACTGAATTTTCATGAAATATTGTTATTTACAGTCTACGAGAATGTTGTTTGAAAAGAAAATTGAACAAAATATCTTATGTTTTATTACTTAAAGGTCACTGGCCACCTATATTGTACAAACGTGTGATATTATTATAGTCATGAATAAAATGCATTTGTCATGTATGCACACAATAAAAATGTTTAATTAGACTTAAAAATCTGCTTTTTTTAAATGAAAAAATTATTCGGTAATCTCCTTAAACAATCGGTAGTTTCCGCGTGCCAAAAACGGATATGACGTACATATATCCCTTCTATTCAACCTAGCCATTCAAGCGTTTAATTCCCCCATGTAAATGTTTATGTGATGTATCTTACGATCGTGCTTTTGTACAGCAAATTTGGTTCACTTTGTTGTATATGGATGTAACCAAAAGAGTGATGATGAGAAAAAGGGTTATTTTTTTTTTTTAAAGACCCTGTTTATCAGAAAAAAAAGTGGATTCAAGCTGTGAGATCAAATAGGGTGAGGGATGGGAAAGTTGTATCATTTATGCCGGATTATAGTCAATTTGGCCCAACTCAAAAGGCAATTCAGCCCAACCTGACAATAGTTTAAACAAGTTCTTTTTCTTCAAACAACAAGTTGATACTATGTAAGATAGGTTTTAGGAAAAAGAACTAAATTTAAACAAACTATCTTGATATTCTTTCAAAGAAAATAATCGTACTTCGTAAAAACTAAATTTAAACACACTATCTTGATATTCTTTCAAAGAAGATAATCATACTTCATAATGTACACATATATGAGAGAAAACACAAACTGACATATCTTGCTCGTTCTAATTAAAATATTTATGTACATTTTTTATGCTAAAAATATATATGCATCTGCACAACGATATTCTCAATTTAAGTCTTCCGGTCAAGTTATCAATATTGATTTATAAAACAATAGTACTTAACAGATAATATTCTACAGAATGCATTTTTCTACGGGTAGTGTACATGAGATATTATAACAAATATATTTAATTTTAGGCTTCTGGTTGTAACACTGCTGCATATAATACACACTCGATTACACATGAAAGAGAGAGACAGAGAATAATGTTTAAGCATTTTGTCAGTGTTTAGTTGTTGCAATATGAAGCGCTTACCAGGTAATTTTATTGTTTTTATTTTTCAAGTTGTCTTATTGTGTGCGCATGTAAATTAAGAACTTGTCATTACTAGTCAATATTGTCAACCATATTTGCTCCATTATTCCATACAAATAAGAAAAGAAATAATTTTGTGTTGAATTTGTTCCTCCCCTGCATGGTACAAAAAACTGATAAACGTATACTTATTTGAAAATAAAATGAAAGAAACTAACCTTGCATTGTTATCATTTATTCCTTCTTTTTTCATCATGCGAAATTTATTAAAGAAAAAAAAATATATCCACGAACTCCATATATGTAGCGGATGCCGGCTTGCATATGCATTCTTACTGTAATGTGTATCTCTTATGTCAAATAACAAAATCGTAAAAGAGACGAAAATATCACCCAATTGCTTGAAGGCACCTGCCATTCACGCATGATAAGCTACAATGTGCAAACTGACCAAGACTGTACTGTATTCGGGTTAACTATACGACGGTATCTCGCAAATAAAAATTATTATTTTAAAAATACATTCACTGTGAGTGCAAAATGATAATCTTTTCGCTAGCATGGGTTACAAAATTATTATTTAAGCAAGTTATTGTTGCGTATACTATTTGCCCTGCAAACATCAATTACGATTATATATAGCAAACAAATAAAAGCCCAGGTGATGAATAAACACAACTGGCAGCAGCAATAAACTAACTGCTTAAACTTACCTACAGGATACCAAATACAAAGTTATTTTATTACAAAGAAAACCAACCCCGGAAACTGACTTTCGTATCTTTTAAGTGTGCCGATTTTTTCTTATGAAGTTGGCCGACATAAGGAAGCCAAGTTTGGTTCCTTTGGATTCTTTAAGTGTGCCGATTTCTTTTTTCTCTTTTAAAGTCGGCAGACAAAGGGAAGCCAGCATTGATTCTATTTTACCTGTATTAACGGGAAATTTTATAAATTGAAACAATAGAACAGTTTTGAAAGCGACACAATACAGTGCATCATGCATGCATATCGATATAAGACTGAACAAGAAATTAGTTTTCAGTAGTTTCATCTAAATGTTCCCTATCCACAGTTTATAGGGTTTTATTTTTCGACAACAAGAAGCATGTACTTCGTCTTGTGGGGATAAATGTACGTCATTTCCGGCTGACGTCCTCTACAGTTGGGAAATTGTAGCTAAAGGGAAGTAACAGCGTTGTAAATTTCTATTTCGAGTAATTAAATTATTATTTCTTCTTTACACTTGATAATTTTTTTTGTTCTTTTTGTGCAATTATAACTATTTTTTATCATGTAATGAAACTCTGATGTAAAAAGAAAAGTGTTGGAGTATGGCTGGTGACCTTTAAGATTGAGAATTTCATGTTGTTTCAAATTTCCAGGTACCAACCACCATTTTCAATAATAAAACAAGTGATACATCAAGTTTTCATTTACCAATTGTCTTGATCACAAACTGTCTTGCTGTTCAACAAATAGGGGCCAATTTTTTGGGTACTTTCTAGTAAAAAATAATGGGATCCACTCTTGACCCCGTGCTACAAGCAGGTTCCTGAGTTATTCTGTTGCTACTTACTGAGAGAGTGGCAGATAAAGATTGGTTAGAAAATACTTTAAATTGTTATTGTAATTGAAATTTTTCTAGACATGACTTGTGCTCCTTTTGCGAACTATGACTATGAAGTTTTATGAATTCCACTCAGCAGTTTAGGCAATATGGTAATGCATCTATAGATGGATGGACAGACATAGGTGTCATAATATCCCCACCAGTGATGTCCAAGCCATTTACAATTTTCTGAAACTTTCTTAGTCGGTTTTGGTGTAATGAAAGTTAATAAACCAGACTAAAGCACAGTTTTCACCAACTACCATTATAGTGCTGAGGTCATATAAATCCCCACTACAACAAACATTCCTTCTTTAAAAGAAGTGGTCATGGCGGTATACAGTTCAGAGGTTCATACTGTTTCTTTATCTGCTGTTAAAGCCCAGCACAATGCCAATAAGGTCATAATAAGAGATCTTCTCATCCAACTTTCACTGCAGTGCATAAGCAGTACATCATTTACCTTAGAAGTATTACATAATGTCTGGGATGAATGAGGTCCATGTACCTTAATAACCTACTTGAGCTTTCTGGAGGATTAAAAGTCCTTGTCATGGTTAGTTCCCTTACTGATGCTAGTTATTAAAATCACACTCCAAAACATCATCATATCTCATTATCAATTTAGCGTAGCATGTTGATTATATCCTTTGTTTTTGGGGTTCATCCAATTAGGTCATAGATAAACTAAGCTTCTGGGTTTTGTGTCTTAATTATTTAATTCTGTTCTGGGTGATTTAATTCTATCTTTTGATTTAATTGGTACATACATTTTCCATATTTACCCAAGGCCTCAACAGAAGTGATAGTCATTCTTACAACTAATGCTGATATGTTAACAACTTCACAAACATAAATGCCAGTGTTTTATAATAACTGTACATCTTAACTGCTTTATAAAACTATTTTAAGAAGATGGCATGTTGTATTTTCACAAGAACAGAGAATAATTAACATGTACAGCCAATATGAAAATTTCCATCTCAAACCCAGATGAATTTTGACCATGAAAATTGGTCCTATTGTACAGGTCACATTATGAGATACCACATTTTGGAAGGAGAGATTTCTCAGGACCAGTTTTACTACAGCTTGTTACCGTAATTAATGAACCACAAAACTCTGTAACTGTTTTGACTACTGTGACGTTACTATTTTCATGAGACAAATTTTCATGGCCTCTCTGATTGCTACAAACCATGAATTTAAAGACTCAAAGATTGTTGTTTGGCAAACCAGAAGCATCGTTGCCCATAAAAATAAATGAATTTCCCATAATTAACATACTTATTTATTAAAATAATTAATTTTACAAAATGCATGTTTCTGATCTTAAAATCAACACTAAATTTACCTTCTTATGGATACATTACTACCCCTTACCGGTGGTCGGAAGAGTTTCAGAACAGCAATTCTTCCATAGATACCAATTTCCTTAATGAGTCTCAGGCCTTCTGGAGTGACAACATATATCTCCAGACGTGTGTTCTTTGCAATGACAAGATTCAAATCATCTGGCGAAGTAAAATTCCCTGTAAATAAGAGAGAGAATTGGGACTTTGATGTTTGTTTTAATTTTCTAGCAATAAAAAGATTTAAAGAATTTCCCAAACAGAAGCAAATCTGCAGTAAACAATTGCAAGCAAGTTTCTCTTTTTTTATAAACTCTTCTTCAGTGTGGATCAAAATTTCAAGTCAATATTCCATGACAGAATAACTATCTTTCCATAATATTCTTTAAAAAATTGATTTGCCTAGAACATCAAAATGAAATAGTTACAGGCAATCAAGTGACAAAAGGACTTATTCCTTCCTCATTAGAAATGGTGCTCACCTGTTCAAGTTCCATGAGTACTCGGTGAAAGAAAAATTCTGTTACATGTCTAGTCATAACCTGACTGAACTATTCACTGCTGTTTCACTCAGAGGCCTCCCTGCCTGGCACCGAAATAGAATTACCTTTACTACTTTGTCTTCCAAAACACAGTTACTCTTAAAAAGCCAGCTTAGCAGTGCAGAAGAGATGGTCTCTTAAGAGGGGAGACCAATATGTTCAAAATCTTTTTTTTGCAGTCTCCTTGGTGCTGACTTCCTTATATGTAGACCGAGTGGCTATAAAGAGCACAAGTAAGCATGCTATTACCATTAAACAGTAATAGCCATTTGCACAGACAGTGGCTTCACTTGTCACTCAGCAATCTTAACACCTAGTACACATCTTGTTGCTTCAGGCTCAAACAATGAACATAAAATACACTAAATATTTATGAGGTTGCTATCATTAATCACAGTGCTTGCATGCTGGCACTGAACAGACTCCTACAGATTGCTTGACCAAAAAGAAGGTATAAGATAGCACTGTGTACATTTGATTTATTTCTGCAGTTGTATAACCCTTTTTCCTTAAGATCAAATCAAGTCTATAACTGGATCCTTTAACTGTCATATCTGCTTGAAAATATAATTCTAAATATCTGTACCTTCTGCTGACTATACAATTTAGATTCCTGTATCATCCTATTCACATCAGGGTCTTTTGTGAAGTTTATGTAATAAACAATTCTTATTCTTTGCTTATTGGAAACTTGCATTTTCTCTCATTCTCTGCTAATTTGTTACAGCATGCTGGAAATTTAGCTGTTCTAGGGTCCAAATAGTTATGCAAATGCACTGCTTATTACAGAACACACACCCTCCATTGGTGTGCGATGAAGAATCAACAAAAACTAATGCCTGTGTTGGGATTTACAGCATGTTTGTTGAGGGAATTTACTATGAATAGACCTTGATACAGCAAGAAGATAAAAAAAACTAGAAAAATCAAAAAGATAAGTTCTAGACAATATGTTTCAAAATTAAAGTCAAGTCTTGCTATTTTTGAGTCTGAAGCCTGGCAATCTCTCTCTCACACATACACATTTCCACTGATGCTGTGGATAAAAAATACATAGGTCTAAATTGTATGTGGCCCCTTTGTTTGACATTTGTATTTGTAGAGAATACCCACTTCATACTTCAATAAATGTAAAAAACAATAGTCAATCCTTAACTCGGTTATGTATTTCTTTTGCAATCAAATTCTTAGTTCTTCCCTCACTCTGATAAATATCTGTAACTGGTTGATGTTAACTATTTTATTTGGTAAGCATCATGACAGTCAAAATTTCCCTTACCAGTAAGACCATTCCATCAGATCAGTAACTTAATCTCTATAAACACAACTCGCCAATCATGCACAAGATGAGCTTACTGTAAGTGATTGTTTCTGACACTTGGATGATAACAGATCACAGAAATAATTAGCAGTGGTATGTTTTTTGTACAGACCACCACTTTGTGTGATCTGTTGTTCTCCAAGTGTCAACAAACAATAGCCTACATTAGCAGGGCTCTCAAGAGAGTTCAGGATGACATATCACCTGTTATTTATGTTTTAGTGCTACATCTTACTACCCAAATAACGGCCTTGTATAGCATGTTCCGATGTCAGCTGACACTGGAACGAGTAGTCAAAATTTCAGGAATATCTCACACACTTGGCAGCCCATATTGACACTCTTCCACAAATTGATATGTAATTAATATACTTACTGTGCCATTTTTACCCTGGTGGAATCAAAATCTGACACTAGCAAATGGACGCATTTTCATGTTCCGTTAACATACATTTGAATTTGTTGAAATGCAACGGTAACCAAGGCATGCCAAAGTATGTTCAGGTAGGTTCATGTGAGGGATACCTTTCTTGAACGAAACAAAATGTTGCTTACAGTTCCAATAGGCATAATATAATTTTATTTTTTGTTTCGCTAAATAATAATATTTCAATTTAACCTGATTTCAGCATTCCCCCCTTTCATTGCTTTCCAGCCAAATGAAATGTAGGCCAATGAAACTTGAAAACAGTTCCATTTTTGTTGTGAGAATTTGAATTTATTAGAGAAAAGACATCAGAGTCAGTGAAGTCTGACTAAAACATTATGACTTTACTTTGTAGAAAAGCACTGTTATTGGTTGCCAGTTGTGTGAGATATTCCTGAAAATTTGACTTTCGATACGATGTTAGTCGACATCAAAAAACACTACACAGCGTCATTAGTTAGGCGGCAAGACCCAGACATCCAAAACATAAATATCAGCGTCGAGGTCTTACATGTAGGACTACCGAATCCCAGTCATCTTGCACCAACTAAGTTGCACACTAGTAAAGTTATGTCGCAGCCAAATATAAAGTTATGTTGCACCCTAATATTTAGTCAAGTCGCACCCATCTGTGATATATCATTATACAAAATTATTGTTACCAAGTCATGTTTCCATAGCAGTAGCCTTTATTAATAAATGTATTAATTCACTAATTAAGTTTTGTTATATGATTAACGGGACCAAAATAGATCACATTTCACACTCCACTAATTACATTATGTTTCTGCATTTGGTTCAGTTACTCTAACATTAGTGCATGCACAATCATGAAACTTTTTTTAAAAATGTTTTAATCAGCATATACCTTGATTATTGAATTAATAATGTCACATAGCTTCTCAATGGCAAGTTGTATTTCATACCGACTGGGCAAGATTTTTCTTTGCACAAGGCTCATCTTAAGGACTTGTAGCTATCAAGCTTTATAAAGCTATGAAATATGTTAAATGTTATGCCGCAAAAGGACTTGTAGCTATCAAGCTTTATAAACCTATGAAATCTGTTAAATGTTATGCCGCAACTGAACAGGTGTTTTGCTAGACAGCATCTGGTATTGTGGCTTTGTCGGTTTCATTCCAGTTTGATGAAGGGTTTGTATGCATTACTGAAGTATGTTGGCTTCACTATGGTCTGAGTATATGAAAGCGAGCAAACAAAAACAAGGTGTGCTCAAATCAGTGTCTGTGCTAATGCGGTGACAATATCAAAGTCATTACATAACAAAGCAGGGTACAGAACTGGCAGCTTGTTGACATAAACCATTAGGAAACAAATGATTTCTTCAAGTTGTAGACGTTTACATTACATTTACATTCGATTGCTTAGTTTCGTGCTTGAATAGTAAAAAAGACACTAGGATTAGGTATAAAATGTTAAATTTTTACTCCACCCCAATCATTGCTTTCCAAATTGGCTGGTAATACTGCATGCTTACACTGTGAAAAAGAAGTTACACAGAGACAACATGCAATCCAATGTGATGGCTGCAATAAGTGGCAACACAGAACTTGTGCAACTGGGATCTCATTAGAAGACTACAGATTGGCTGTAAGAGGACAACTCATTTTACACTGGACATGCCATAACTGTAATTCTGTAGATTTGAATGCATCTGAAATTGGTGAACCCCTTTTTGCAAGTAGCAGACTGAACAGAGAACAATTATGATATGGAGTCTGACATGAGGCTATATGTTCGATCTTCTGCTATCGTGATTAATACTGATCCACTTTTAGACAGCATTGATCCTGTTGTTGATGTTGAACATGAGCAACCAATGGACCTTGAGGAGGATGAAGCCTCATATTTAGATACAAGACTGTCCATAGTAGCCTCAAATTTGGATGCTGTTGGCGATGATTCAGTAACTTACGAAATTATAGCTCAATCATCAGAAAGAATGAAAGATAAGTTACTGTATTTACTGCATGTTTTCAGATGGCAAAAAATAATTACTATTTTTGTTGTCCGAATACATATTAAATTCTTTAATTAGGTGTCTGAAAACAAACGGAAGATAAATTTGTGCCGCCGCCCTCCCCCCCACGTCTGTAACAAAGTTACCATTAGCTCACATGACGACATGCTGCCATGAAGTAAAACAAGTATTTTGTCTAACACCACGGAAAGGATAATGAATGAAAAACAGGCACTGATTTCCTATTTTATTTGACACATGTCCATCCACCAGAAAACACAGCCATACATGTATTAGAGCCACGATTGTGTGCGTAATTTCCAAAAGAACCGCCATATTAGTAATCTTGCAATCCACAGTTTAGGCCTAACCCTCTGCTAATCAGTGATTATTAAAATCAACCTTACAAACACATGCAAGCTTTATTTCTGTGTAATTAAGATATTAATACAAACTATATAAAAAAAATTTTGGAATTATAATTCTTAAGATATTTATGACAGAAACATTTTACTACAGTCCTACCCGTTTATGTCGACATCCTCGGGCCCGAGGAAATATTGTCAACATAGGCGGATTGTCGAGATAAGTGTTTGGGGGGTGTGTGTGTGAAAAAAAGATACAAATTCGTCAGTAACGGGTGACCTGTCGTCAATGAGTACCATTTACACTTCAAGAAAACAAACAATGCAAATTTTGATTACATGAAGACAAAACCAGTCTGAAATACACTTGTATATTGACAAATTACATTTTGGTTACCTTTGAGCAATAAAATCCACAATAAAATATTGCATCAGTCACATCCTGATATGTAAAACATTCAATACAATTTTCAATGTCGGCATTAGACCAACAAGTAGGTCTCCGCTTTTTTTTTCTTCTGACAGCTGTCAGAAAAAAAAAAAAGTGGAGACCTACTTGTTGGTCTATGTCAGCATAAGCACATGGTTGCATAGTTGTAATTTACACGCTTCAAGTACATGTACTTAAATTGGCCTAGATTTTGGTCAGTCTGTTCCCATCTTTCTGAGGCTACCAAGGGGATGGGGCTATTCACAGGGAAATGAAAACCTGCTGACAAGTTGGTTTAAACAGTACGTGTATTTAGTTACAAAAGTCATCGTGAAAAGTACACAAAAGCGAACAAGAGATATGCGGCTGATATGATTAATGAAGGCATAATATTGTATACATTGAAACATGCTAATGAGGTATTAAAAGAAAATGATTCTTACAATACAATATTGTAACAATGCCAGCTCAAGTGGTATACATTTAAAATTTTTCACAGACATCTTTGCGAGATGCCCCACCCTCAACTTCCTTAACAGCCAGATATTTAGTGTCCAGAGACTGTAAATTTAATCTGCGTTTTACACTCCCGTTGGTAGCCATCGTAAATATAAATAAAGTTAAAAAGGAAACTTTCACAGCACAATAAACTTCTTTTAATCACCGATCACTTTGGAAAATGCAAGAACTGATCAGATTTCAATGCTTTTATTTAAGTAGCCGCGAGAAGCCAACTTTATAGGACCAAACAAAACTTGTTTTTTTATCCAACCGCGACATTAAAGCCTGGCGACAAGATCAACTAATTGTTGAATAAAATACAGGTCGGAACTGGCCGCTTGCCAACATAAATGATTAGGCGGCAAAATTAAAGCCAGTCGGCAAGATCAACTAATTGTTGAACAAAGTTTGGGTCAGAACTGGCAGCTGGTCGACAATATGTTCGTATTTTTAAAAATAAAGGTGATCTATTTGTTGTGGTTTCTGTTCTCTTTCTTTTCACCCAGCTGAGGGTAGCTTCAAAATAAGCAGAACTTGCCGACTCGAAACAATCGAATGCTCAAAGATTGTTTTGATGCATGTCGGAGATTTCAAGGTCTCTAGGTGATAATTGTTAATAATATAACTTGTGGGATTTCTTTGACAGGTGTGTTCGGAAATAAAAGGCAGCCATCTGGATTTCATTAAAAGAGCACACGATGTACCGAACATGTAGCACCCACAATCAATATTTATCGTCTGCAAAGAGGTTTATTACCTGTAGAACAATAACTGTGTTTAAACCGTGGTACATAATGCCTCAGGGATAATGGGTTTGTTATGTTGCATGATGCCAATTAATTTACTAATCCTTACCATCTCTCTGATGTATTGTTTAATGTTATAAAGCAGGGTCATAGTTTCTAATCAAAGCCATAACTGTCACACCTGCCTGAAATGGTTTCGTGTGTAACGATGTCTACACTGACAACCAATCATATTTTTGTTAGCCGAATCAAGCTAGTAAAATATAAAGTATAAATAAGGATACCCACCACTATCAAAATGATCACATTAAATAATTGGCAACCAAATGAAGCAAACTTAGTATCAGTTAAATTAAAGGCAAACAGGCTGTGAATTTTAGTTTAAAACGACGCAGCTGATATTCTTTGACTGTGTCCAAAAACATAAGTTGTACAAAAAAATTATAGCGGAGCAACGTCCGAAAATTACAAGGCATTTAAATATTATATTTTTTTTAAAAAAATGGTGTCCGAAAAGAAACAGTGTCTCTAAACATGCAGTAAATACGGTAGTCAACAACAACTTTTCCTACAGTGTTAAGCGCCAAAATGCCTCTGCTACATACTGGCAATGTGTAGTGAGAAACAAGCACACCAAGTGTAAAGCTACAGTTATAGAGAGAGGTGCTGGTAATTTTTCGCCTGGAATTTAACGGACATTGTCATCCTATGAAACCTTTTATGAAGACATTTCATAAAATAAATTCCAAAGTAAAACTATGTGCTATCAACGAAGTCTACATGTCAGCTAAAACAATTGTCAATGAATGTATTGTGAACTTACTACTTGTGAATGAACCCATTCCTAAGACTGATATTTTAGCTACAGAAGCCAATAGATTGCATCAAAGAAGACTTCCAGTGGATCCTACTGATCTGGAATTTGATCTAGAGCTTGAGCACATACCAGAGCTATTTCTTCAGAAAGTCATTAAGTGCACAGATCGATGCCATTTACTTTTTGCTACACACCAAATGTTGGAAATCTTACCAAAGACAAAAACATGGCATATAGATGCCACTTTCTATGTGATCAAACTACCATTTACCCAATTATTTAGTGTGCACGCCTTCGTAAAAAAACATGGAGAAATAAAACAAGTTCCCCTAGCTTTTCTGTTGATGTTGGGGAAAAGGAAGAAGGATTATAAAAAAGGTGCTAAAAGCTATTAAAAATATGATTCACACTGAACCAAAAATGAAAAGAGTGGTAACAGACTTTGAAGCAGTTACGTGGAATGGAGTGATGTTGGTTTTTCCAGAAGTTCAGATGCAATGTTGTGTCTTTCATTGGACTCAAGCTATTTGGAGGCAGTGTGGGGAGACTGGCCTTCAGAAACCTTATAAAGTTAACAAGTCCATTCATAGTTTCATCCGGAAATTAATGGCTCTGCCATTTTTACCACAGGAATACATACAGGCAACCTTGGTTGCACTGCAAGAGAAAACCACCAATAACAGACCCTTATCCGTTCTATGTAGCTACATAGAAAGGCAATGGATCACAAATTCATTATTCACCCCTGCTCACTGGACCGTATATATGCAGCCAATAAGGACTATCAACGATGTTGAGGGGTGGCATCACAGGGTCAATTCAGCTGCAAAGAGGGGAAAACTTCTACTGTACATGCTGACTGGCTGTTTATTTATGGAGGCCCAGTTTGTAAATATTCAGCTGCAGCTCTTGTTTGAAGGGAAACTTAGGAGATAACACAGAAAAATATACAAAGAAATGCAAGCAAAATTGTTTACTTACTGGGACAATTTTAACGATGGAAGCATGACCATTTCCCAGTTGTTGTCTGCTTGCAGCAATTTAAATGGACCTGTTTTGCGGCAAACATAAGAAAACTAGTGTGCACAATGTGACACATATGCTGAACTATACCATACACTGAACTATGTTGCTCTGCTCATAGAAATGTGTACAAAATAACACTCAAAGATAAGATATTGAACCATTTAGTAGTTAAAGCAAATGATGACTTTGTACTCCAATTTGGGGGGATTATTTATTTATATAATAAAAACAGGAAATAAAAGAACTTATTAAATAGCAACCTTTATTCATTGTGGTAATTTGGATCTTTTATTTCACAATTCTTCTATTTATATATCTTCTCTTTTTTTTCATTCCTTCAATCATTTTACATATTCTATGTCTACTATTTTAGTTACAAACTTTTATGCATCTATCTCTGTTTCTTCATTTGTTTCATTGCACATTCCTTTTTATTTTAAGACCGGCCAGTGAAATCTATAGATATCGTAACTTAACTTAAGCACTGGGTGCGCCATAACTTAAGCGTGGGTGCAACATAACTTAAGCATGGGTGCAACATAACTTTAGCATTGGGTGCGACATAACTTTATTAGTGGGCGACTTGACTTGGGTGCGACATGATACGTTGCGACATGACCATTTAACGGGCTACCACCAGGATAAAAACAGCACAGTAAGTATATTAATAAAAGATCAATTTGTGGAAGAGTGTCCATATGGGCTGCCAAATGTGTGGGATATTCCTGAAACTTTGACTACTCGTTCCGATGTCAACCGACATCGGAACATGCTGTACAAGGCCGTCATTTGGGTAATAAGACGCAGCACTAAAACATAAACATTTGATACATTGCACTGGGGTTCGTTACAAAGAAAATCAGGAGTATCCGTCCATGAATCAAGGGATTTGGGGGGGGGGTCTAACCTGTAACAAAAGACCCCCCATCCCTTGATTCATGGACGGGTACTCCTAATTTTCTTTGTAACGAACCCTTGTGATACATTTTAGGACTAGATACATATGCTCATTGGCCAACGACTCATCTGCCTCTGATATAACTGATATCTAATTTTAGCTTTGACAGTACCATACTTTGTTTTACTGAGGTACCTGTAACACAAGCATTAACTGCCGTTGGTTTGTGAGCTGTCACTACGTAATTGTACGCCATGCTTTGCAATAAAACAAACTCTCCAACAACCTGAAGTTATTCCGGATATTGAATTAGCCGCGCATGCCTGGCGCCAAGTTTGACCGACCCGGTGGGTTGACATTGAAATGTTAAAAATAATTGTAAAGAGTAACTCAAACAATCTGTCACTTATTTTAAATAATGGTTTTAATTCTAATATATTGACTATAAAAATATTTTCATTACATTTGATAAGTTAATATGTACAATATCGTAGTTTCTTTACCATATGAAAGGTAATAAAATTTCGTTTCGTTAAATATAATGTTCCAGTAGGTTGAAAAATATAAGATCTCTAGAAAAGAAGCATTTGATTTCGTTGTTTTTTCACAACAGATTTGAACTCACAATTTTGTACTCAGGTGCTCGCCATAACATACTAAGATTCAAATTGATTTGTGCAAATTTTAAATAAGCAGCTGTCATTAGGAAATACATCCTCAATTCTTATCGTGGACTGTTGTAAAATTTCAGGGGGTGGGGGTGGAGAGCATAAGTAAGGTACCACCAGGTTACTGTACTGTCTATCGACGTGACATTAAATTCCTGGCCTTTGTAGTCTCGAAAGTATAAACGGAAGGAGAACTTTTTATCGTACAGGAACATAACTGTAGCTTATAAACCGGGGTTAGTGGTGGTGTAAAAATCCTCAAGTTTTTACAGCGGGGGGGGGGGAGGCATTTGAAGTTACGCCAAAGCTATAGTAGTAAAAGGATATCAGACTACATATACAGACCAGACTACATATACAGACCAGACTGCGTATACAGACCAGACTATATATACAGACCAAACTACATATATAGACCAGACTACATATACAGACCAAGTGATAGGACTGAAACATTGTTAAAGCTACATTAAAAATCCAAATCAGACACACACACATAAACATTAAATTTTTGACATTTCAGAAGAACATTTTATAGGTTGTTTGCATCACAAAAGCCATTTTGGCATAGTTTAGACATTGCATGGTTCAAAAGCCCAGTTGTAGGTGGTAGACTCATAGCTAGTAATTTAAAAGTTAGATTTCTCCCAAACTACATTTAAGTTTGGAATCCTTTTATTTCCTGCATCTACCATAAGGTGGAGCACATTTTAGTTCTCAGATGTATATATTCAGTCTCTTTCCTTTCACACTGAGTCAGTCATGATCAGAATTGGTTATCAGATGCTAATAAAGAAGCATGGCATACCCTTGACTTTTGGCGCGATAACAGTCAAAAAGTGGTTTTTAATAAATTATCACAGAGTTCTAGAAATTATGCAGTACAAAGGGGATGGCATCAAATAGAAATGTAATAAAATATATCTTAGACTTAATGATACAATGTATTAATACGATACTAGTAAGAAAAAACATCTCAAACATTTTGCATATGGTTTGACCTAATAATAACATAAAAGCACATAACATAAAATACAGCATATATATAGGGATGAATACTCGACATTTATTGAAAGTGAGTCTGCTTCCTTCATTTCTTTTAGAAATTGTAAAATGTTTTGTTTCAGCACCTTTGTGGTATTATTAAGTAGGTCTACAGTATCTTTTGCCCACACTACCACATACCCTATTCTTTTGTTGATTATTTTTCTATTCTTGCTGTTAGTTTGTGCATTATTATAACACCTCATTTTTTTTCTTATTTTCCTTATTATTCTATCACCTGGTAACTTCTATTTTCCCATGTTTCATTTTAAAAACTTTTTTTTTGTTTATAGAATGTTTTATCAGCCTACAAAAAGAAATATTCATTTCATTCAGAGAACAATTTACATATCGCAGTGGTTCATTATCACTATTAGTAAACACAATGATCCTGCAGGATAAATGTTTTCCTAATTATTAGGATGGAACCCATAAGATCATCAGGAAAAGACTTAGAGATATGAATTATTAATATGAATTTTATACAAGAAAAGTATATTGTATGGAATTCATTTTCATAATAAGCAGTACATCTGTAAAACAATGGCAGTATTTCCTGGAATAATCAACAAACTTAAATGTGCTTATGTCACTTGAAGTCAACAAAAGAGAGATAATACTTGTACAAATTTTGTCAATGACTAGTAAAATAAATGTAAAAACAAAAATATTCAAGCAAATGTTAAGGGCATTCCCACATTTTATTTTGTCTGCAATGAGGGTGTCATGAATAAATGCCATCATAATGCCCATCTCTCAAGTAAGAGATAGGTCATTGGCATTCATTTTCCTGACAATCTGATTAAAGTCGTTCATTTATAAAAGTGCTGTATCATACTCAAAGGTAAGATCAATTACAGTCTGATTAAAATCAGATCTCCACTGTCGTAGATGAAGATCTGACAGGGACAGCTTAGGGGTCATGTTCCGGTGACCTATATTATTACCATAATTGCTTATTTTATCATCCAGTGAGATGAAGTCTTATATCTTCATGTTTGGGAGGCTGAGCAGTAAGGCTGAAGTGCATCAGTGTGTGCCGATCATTTGATTCACTTTCAGATTTCTGAAGACTGCATATCTATTAGCTAATTCAAAGGTCACCCAGTGTTTTATCTACAAATGGCTTCATGTAAGTCATCTGACGCATCAAGGCAAAAAACATTGAGTCAGAATCCAAACCTATGAGTCCTGTTCAAGCTGATGATCAGTCTAAAGTAGTTTTAAAAAATAATTGTATTGTTTAAATACACAACAAAAATATTACTTATATATTGTGACTAAAGCCAATAAGGCAATTCCTTTGCCAGATGCATCAGAACATTCTGTATTTGTTAAAAATCTTGTTGATGGTTTCATATCATCAGAAATAATCTCAGCATATATGACATGGCGTTTATTGTTGGCTATGTCAGTACTTTTATCTGCCATTGCTGTCACAAATGACAAATTTTGCAGGTCACGTATAAAACTATCCTCAACAATGTTTGATAGGCTCACCAATACCTCTGAACAGGTAGTAGCCAAGTCATACTGAATGGCAGAATTCTTCAAAATGCCAGTGGCATCAATTTCTTTAGCTGTTAAGTTGTGTATTAAATTAAGAAGAGATTTGTATTTTAAAAAAAGGTGTGTCTTTTACCCTCAGCCAATGTACACACTTAAGTAGCACTTTGGCAGCTATGTCTTGTTTGTAAGACTGCATTAAAATCTGCCTGGTGTTGTGAACCTTCCAGAGGTCTCGGAAACGCTTAATCACGCATATTTAGATGCCAATTTTTTATCTGGGACGCAGAAAATCACTTAGGCGGGAGTCCTCCGTACACATGTAATAGGTGGGTGGCAAAATTCAAAGACTTGCCAGTCCTGCTTCAGCCACCTGCTTAGTGAGAAAATGTATTGATCACTTAGCTGTGCTGATATTTACAATTACAGAGTTCAGTGGCTGAAAGACCCCTTGATGTACATGTTATTATAAGAGTACATCAAAAGAACATGACGCAATAACTGGGCAGAAAGTTCAAAGACTTTGACTGGTGGCAGGGTGGAGAAATGTGCTGATATTTACAATGACAGAATTCAGTGGCTGAAAGACCCCATGATGTACATGTTGCCATTATAAGAGTATGTCAAAAGAACATGATGCAATTAGCTGGGCGGCAAGTTCAAAGGCTTTGACTGGCGGCTGGGTGGGAAAATATACTGATATTTACAGTGATTGAATTCAGAGGCAGAAAGACCCAGAGATGTACTTGTGGTCATTTATAGAGTACATGAAGTAAACAACTTTAGGTTTCATAATTGTGTTCATTTCTGAGTGTAGCGGAATAAGCAGTACACGTGACCTCGGAATCGAGACATGTTGAGACTTGAACAAAATGCTATTCACAAATTTGGATAGTATTTTGGAGTTAAACGGCAGACTGACGAAGATTGTAATGAGATTCAGAAGAGAGCTAAGTTGCTAGAACTGAAAGTTCAGATGGGACAGTAGCCAAGTGTAAGAAAAGTTTGTGATGCCTAACTTAGTGCTTGGAATAAAACCTTCCTTGGATTGACAAAATTCAGTCTCACTCTGATGGACAAACGAGAGCTATGTCAGTGTTATAAAGAATGTAAAATTAAACTCGATGGCAACCAATACTTCTTCTAATTTGCATAGTTTTCTGGGAGGGGACTGCAACTTTTGCTGGTGTGACTCCTATTTTTAAAATCTTTGCAAGACCTCTGCCTTCAATCAACAGTTTGTTTTCTGGCAACCCAGCATGCCTTCCCAGTGCACTGTTCTGAAAGTTTGTTTTTTGGCACATTTGGTCATTGAGGTTTATTTTAGCCTTTGTACATATGTGGCAAAACATAAAGGCGTCTTCACTGTCACATTCTTCACTCAACTTACCTCTTTTTTGACAACGTTGCCAGCTGTGTTTTCAACCATTGCTGCACAAAATTACGTTTTACCTTACGAGTAACCGTTACCTCATCTTTAGATGATGAAGGCTTCACTGGTTCGATAACAATACTATTATCGACGGTAGGTTGTAAAAACGCAGTCCAAATGATAATTTCGTTTGTTTCGGATCTATTGTAAGTTTTTTGCCTTGGATGCCATTTTCATTCGAACGCTGATAGTATCTTTGAATTTTGCCACCCACCTATTACATGTGTATGGAGGACTCCCGCCTAAGTGATTTTCTGCGTCCCAGATAAAAAATTGGCATACAATTGAGGGAATGGAAATTGTTGCTTCTTAGCGTGACAAGGATGCACATAAAATAATAGTTTCTCGTGAGAATCACAGTAAAATCACGTGTTAATTTTTGCCTCTTTCTTGTGTATGGTGATTTATGGTTCTAACATACTATTACTACAAATGATGTGACAGTTACAGGTCACATAAGGTCAGCTCCAGGCTCCACACTCAGTTGTAACCCCATGTGTTATGATAACATCAGCATAAGAAACTGATGCGCGCATGTTTTCTCTGTTGAGCGAGTTGTAATCTAGCCAATGAAGTAGTTAGACCAAACTTTTATTTTGTGTTAATCAGCAAAACATAACATTGGGTGCGTCAATTTACATACCGGCGACAATTTTTAGACCAAACCTCTGTTAATCAGCAAAACATAACATTGGGGTGTGTCAATTTACATACTGCCGTCAACTTTTGTGCGTCAAATCGGAAAATTAAGTGTATTTGATGCATGACACATGGGTAGATAAAACACTGGTCACCAAAACATGAACCATAAGCAGTCGCTGTCAGATCTTCACGTAGGACAGTGGAGATAATGATTTTAATTAGATTGGTTTCCTGAGAGAACATAAATGTATATATTTGAATTCATTCAGAGATCTGGAGAACAAAATGCATAATTATGAAATTATTATGCACCATGTTTAGACAATTTGATGCCAATCTCACAAGATTCTGAGCTTGACCTTGCAAGGAAAGTACATATATTGATGAAAGTAATGACACAAGTTGTAAAAGGTTTGCAACAATAGAATTTCTAACAGTTTTAGAAATTTTTTAAATTGGCTTGGTGTCAGAATGTTTCATCATAGATTCTTATTGGCAGAAATGCGAAAAATGGCTAACATTGTCTGGATCAAGCAGGGTATATTTTACAGTGCTACTGCAGCCTTATATCATGTAAAGTGCGTGTTTTTTTGTTCAGTGGCAGGCACAAGATAAGTTTACCTGCATTCTTTCCACAGTTGGGTATGTTTCAGCAACCATTTGTGTTTGGAATATTTGCTCCATAAAAGTGAAACTAGTATAAATAAATATAAATTGGTGAGGGAGTTAAATTTACATTGTGCATTAAATTAAGGCAGAAACAATTTGAGTGTTGCAGGGAAGTTTCAAGAACTTTTGTTCTTCGAACCTCTGTTCCTGCTGGATAACCAGTGTCATTTGTGTCCATTGTTATGGACTCGTTAGATTGCAAGACTGATAGTTTTTGCAGCCTCTGTTCATGCTGAATAACTGACTGCTCCAGTGGGCTAGTGGTTAGAGAATCTGCCTCGGATGCAGGGGTCGTGGATTCAAACCCCGGCTGAGTCATACCAGAGACTTATAAAAATGGTACTAACAGCTGCCTTGCTAGGCACTCAGAATTAAGAGGTTAGTATTAGGACTGGTCGGAATAGTGTCATGAATAATGTGACAGGGTGGGACATCACGCTACATGTCTGCTGCATGATGCCCCAGTGCTAGACATCACTGTGATCTTAAGGCTACATTAAAAATCCAAAAAACACACACACACACACATGCTGAATAACCAGTTTCATTTGTGTCTATTGTTATGTATTCATTACATTTCAGGTTTAACACTTCTTGATATTGGATTGAGGGTGATTTCATAACAATATTTCTTACAACAAAAAAAAAACAGAAGAAAGTTCTCAAATGCAATCAGTATGAGTAAAAATGTTCATTTAGGGCATATTGGATAACTGCAATGTACCCCACTGTCCCCAGTCTATGGAGTGATAACATCTAAGTGGGTTTAACAGCACATTTCTTCTTTAAAAAAAATAGGTTAATGGTAATGATTTTATGGTAAGAATAACAGAAAATGAAGAAAAATCGTGACCAGTCATACATCAATTTTATTAGCTATAATGTGACCGTGGGTGTTTCCAAAAAAAAAATCCTTTCATGGAAGTAACAAATGGCACGATTTAAATTACCCAAATTAGAAATAAAAATATAAATAAAATATAAAAATATTAATAAAATCAAATTCTACAGCACATAATGCAACACAGTTATATTAAAACAAATATCACATTTTTCCATCAAGGAAAGATAGTTTAGTTGATTCACTGATACCATTTCAGCTAATGTGAGGCAAAGATCCCCCTCCATCTCCCCACCTCCACCCACCAGCAGCATTGCCCCTGGACCACCAAAGGGAGGTTTTGATTCCCTACCCCTCTTCTGCTACTTTTCTCACTTCTGTAGCTTTATTTACTATTGAAATCCCTAGGTCACTGACAGAAAAAAGAAAATAGTTTTTGCAGTATAACATTAGTTTAACACTGCATATTGACATAGCTGGACTAAACTTTGTGGATGGCTTTCACTTTGGTAAACAATAAGGAAGTTGTTTTGGGTGTCAGAGGTCAAGGTCACCAACTAACTGAAACTGTTTCTGCACAGTAATATTAGTTTTACACAACAGACCTGGACCAAACTTTGTGGATAACTTGGACTAAAGTAAAAGCCTGCTGATTTGGGTTAGAGGTCAAGATAACTCAGAGGGAAGAAAAATGTTTTCTGCACATAAATTTTAATTCTTGTCATGTACCTTCACCAAAGTTGGTGGATCACTAGCATGTTGGCTAAGAAAGAAGCCTATTGATTTTATGGTCAAAATATCAAAGGTCATGGTCACTGACAAAGAAGAGAGACAGTTTTTGCATAATAGCTTTATCTTTAGACCATATACCTTGACAAAAAATTTTGAAGGTCATGTGCTTAAGGTACGGAGGAGGCTTATTGATTTTGCATTTAAAAGGTCAAGGGTCAGGTTAATATGACCCTAAGAAAAGTGGCTTTTACAGAATTATGGACATCTTGATTTTACATTAACAGTACTATATAAGGAAAAGTAGTTGCGAGGGGGGGGGTAGCAACACTTTCAGCACTTATATTTGGCTGTATCATTCCAAGGAGATGGTAACTACCCTTTCCCAATGACTTGTTGAGGCAGTAGACCTCTGTAGGCCTGGGCAGGTATTGACTCTGTGACCCTTCAATTATGAGACCTTTTTTCAGCTGAGCTTTTGTGGCTCTTGAAAATATTATGATTCTCCGCAAAAATAATTTTTAATAGGTTGATTGTAAAAGAAAAGAGCCTTAATTTCTTTTAACAATAGGAGCTTATGTGGAAGTGGGTTTTGGGAGCAGGTTTAGTGTAAAATGCTACATTACTTTTTTTTTTAGATAACTTTACCAGGGTCTATTTTTAGAACTGAAAATTTAGGGGTGGAAAAGGACACACCATGGTAGTCAACTCTGGCTGATCTGATTTTAGGATTCAAACATGCACTCTTGTAGTTGTGGATCCAGCATGCTAACCACCGGATCCCCATAGGTCCTGAAAACTTTGTTTTGAAAAGCAGATGGAAAAGTAAAAATTTTAATAAGATTTAAATGATTGCCTAATCTTTCACTTTTAAATGTTATAACTCAAAATTTGATATACTGAGTAAATTATGTATATTTTATGTGGGTTTTTTAGGCTCCTCATGAGCCAAAATCAAGTCACAGTTTCAGTGTTAAAGATCTTCATTTCTTAAGTAAAATGATGTCACAATTCATTTTTAACAATTCAATCCTGCTGGCTTTTTTTCCCCTATGGAGCATTTATTTTCTTGATTTGCTATTGCTGTACAGAAGTATGTTAGACTAAGAAAGTAAAAAGTATTGATATGGGTTGATTTGAGAATATGTTCAGTTGCTTGATGCCATTATTTATGATTAAGTATATTATAACAAAACATGTTCCTTTTGATTTTCAAGTCATATGAGGATGTCCACTTGTTTAAAATCAGTATTTACCGAGCAGATTACAGACATGATCATTGCATTAATATGCCATTGATGTGATGTCACTTATTATGGTGCTTTAAATTCTGGGTGTGATTGGATGTAAAATGATCATAACATCTGTCTCCTGTTGAATAAAAATGAAAGTTTGTATGCCATTGTAATAATTAGTAGACATTTGCTGCAAAATGAAATTATAAAGTCAATGAAAAGTTCTATATTTTTAGTGATTTACATTGTGCTGTAAATCGGTATGTGTTGGCAATCCAATGTGTGCTCGATAATTGTGTCATTAAATATTCACTAATCAGCATACACTTTCTTCATTGTGTCTTAGACAATCTTTAACCTCTGTGAATTTGATGAAGTTTAATACTCATTTACCTATTTTATGTTTTTGACAGCAGTTTCCTTACATGATTGATATTAAAGTGTAGGCCTGAAAATAAACTTCAACCAAATTTTTGGTGGTTTTGGATTGCTTGTACAATAAACTAACTAAATATATCAAAATTTTCAAAATGTTTTATACGCCAGCTTTTAAAAGTGATCATCCTTAAAAATGTTTACCATTTGCTGTAAACACAAAGTAGATTGATCATATTATTGGATGTTGCTGAGTGAAATTCAGTGATATATGCTGTATACTGCTGGCACTTAACCAGCAAGGGAACCGCTCTGGTGACCTAGTGGTTAGAGCATTCACCTTGGATGCAGGTGGCTGCAGGTTCAAACGAAAGCCAAGTCATACCAAAGACTTATAAAAATGGTACTGATAGTTGCCTCACATGGCGCTCAGCATTAGGAGGTTAGTGTTAGGACTGGTTGGCCTGGTGTCAGGATAATGTGACTGGATGGGACTTGATGCTGCATGTCTGTGGCATTATGACCCAAAAAATTTTAAAGCTGCATTAAAAAAATCCAACACACACACACACACACACACACACACACACACACACACACACACACACACACACACACACACACACACACACACACACACCAGCAGGGGATATATGTCACAAATGCGCTCAAAATCATGGGCAGAAATTGATGTCTACCTGATTAATTTGTGGATTACCATTATTTAACTCATTCCCTAAAGAACTTGTAGCAAACATTAAATCAGGCTGTCATAATTCAAATTACAGTCTAATACCCCAGACGGTATTGCATGGATTTGACTACAGGTATGACACCTGAATATTGCACAGTGTAGTGAGGTGTAAATCAGAGTTTGACTACAGCTATGACACCTGAATATTGCACAGTGTAGTGAGGTGTAAATCAGAGACAGGTCCACAGCTGCGAGTGAAAAATGGTCAATACTCCTTTTTGAGAACTGTATTAATATTGTTACTCTTTACTAGATGTTGAAAACAGTGTTATGTGCATTTCAGACAATGGCTGGGTTTGACTTTGGATTCGGACAGTACGAAGATGAAGAAAATGAAGAAGAAATGGAATTTGATACCCAGGTAATGTTATGGAAAAGCCCCATTTATTTTCCTCAAGAAAGAGTGTCACAGATGTCAGGATCTGGATACAGTCAAACCCGGTTAGCTCAATTACGTCGGGGGTGTAAAAAAAATCGTTGACATAACCGGGTCCCGAGATATCTGGGTTCATAAAAACCGGTAACGTAATTTTAAAGATGTCCTTGACCATTACTCCTATCTCATACTCTTAGGTTTACTGGAATCCCCTCCCACTGCATGTTACAATAAAATAAACAAAATGCTTAATTGATAATAAAATGAAAGAAACTTAACCTGGTCTTGTTATCATTTATTCCTTTTTTTATCATCATGAGTACTTTATTAAAGAAAAATTATATCTATGAACTCCCTATATCACATGTAGCGTACTGTAGTGTGCATCACTTATGTCAGATAACACACGACGCATTTTTATAATTGATGTGAATATTGAAAAACAAATAATGTTCGGCTGTACTCTGAGGTTTGAATATGTTATCAGACTGAAAAATGGATCCAAGAAAATCACAAACAAAAGAGAGAGAGAGAGAGAGAGAGAGAGAGAGTGAGAGAGAAACATCAACCAATTGCTTTCAGGCACCTGCCATTCACGCATAACATGGTGTTAGGTGCAAAGTAACCAAGATTGTATTATATCCAGGTTAATATATGACATTATCTCACAAATAAAGATCAATGCATGTTTTTGAAAATACATGTACATGTACATTCACTGTGAGTGCAAATGACAATCCTTTCGCTAGCATGGGTTACAAAGAGTATTATTAAAGCAAGTTAATGTTGAGTATACTACTTACCCTGCAGGCATCAATGCGAGTTTGTATCAATTATGGTTCCAGATGACAAACAAATAGATGCCCAGGTGGTGAATAAACACATCCGATAGCGAGCAGTAAACTCATTCTTTGAACTTACCGGCAGGATATCAAATACAAAGGTCATTTTATTGCAAAGCAAACTGACCCTGGAAACTGACTTTGGATTCTTTTAAGTGTGCCGATTCTTTTTTTCTTTTCTGTTTTTTTTAGCCAACTTTGGTTCCCTTTTATCAGTATTCACGGGAATTTTTAAAATAAATTAAAACAATGGAAGCCAATTTTTCTGCCAGACCTAAAGAAGAGATATTACAAATAAGAAAACAAAACAAAATTAAGAAGACCTCAAGCCTGAGAACTAAATTATGGGGCCTCGACTGCCATTGTATAGAAGCCAAGTGCCTGAGATTATACATTCCTATGCATATATATGAGCATAGATATAGGGTGATATTCTGCCTAGTAATAAATCTGTTCTGTTTATTTTCTGTTGACAAGTACATGTATATGCTGTTTCATGAGAGAGAAAAAATATTCCAAAAGAGAAAACTTTCAAACAAAAACATTGAACTGAAGTATGAAATTTTGCTACAACTTGAAAAAGGCGAGAAGAGTGCTGATTTGGCAAAAAAGAACAACATTCCGTCAAACACTATTTCGGGCTGGAAGAAAAATGCTGATAAAATCAAAACTACCTATGAACTTGGACAGTTTGGTCCCGATAGAAAGAAAATGTGTACCGCAAAGTTTGATGATGTCAATGAGGCAACACTGAAATGGTTTAAAAACGTCTGTGCCAAAAATATCCCAGTAGATGGCCCTCATATCCAGCAACAGGCTGAGAAATTTGCAAAAGACTTAGGACACAAAACTTGGAAAGCATCACATGGTTGGTTAGATTGTTTCAAACAGCGCAATAATATTTGTTTTAAAACCGTGTGTGGAGAGAGTGCATCTGTTTCACATGTGGCCTTTAAGGAATGGCATAAAGAAGTTTTGCCAAAAAAAAGTTCAAGCCATGCGATATATACAATGCTGATGAGAGGGCTATTTTGGCAATGTCTGTCTAACAAGACGATGGATTTCAAAGGAAACAAATGCCATGGAGGAAAAAAATCCAAAGAGAGAGTAACTTTGCTTTTGGCCAGAAATATGGACGGAAGTGACAAGATCAAGCCATTAATAATAGGAAAATCCGAAAATCCAAGATGCTTCAAAAACTTGAATAGGTCTTCTCTTCCTGTTGACTACAAAAAACGAGTCAAACAGCTGGATGACAGGTGATATCTTTACCAGCTGGTTATGCATGTTAGATTGCCATTTACAGTTTGAAAAACGAAAGATAGCATTAATAATAGACAACTGCCATGCTCACCCACATGCAGAAGGGCTACAAGCAATCACACTATTTTCTTCCTCCCAATGCTACCAGTACACTTTAGCCACTCAACCAAGGAATAATTCAGGCTTTTAAAATCCATTATCGGAAAGCTTTAGTTTGCAATTATTTGCTTGCAGTTGAGGAAAAAACGATCCTATAAACCAACTTTGCTAGACGCCCTCATGTACACACTCTTGTCTTTGTGAATCCTTGAATATTTTATGTAGTGAACATGATATATTCTTAATAAATTAATCGATTAAGCTACTTTTACGAACCAGAAATAGAAAGAATACGAAATAAACACGTGACTACCGCTGTAACTGACCAAAATTGTGCGTGAAAATTGATCGCTTTTGCTGACCATTTCTTGTATAATTTCTGGGAGATTGATGTTAAGAGGTTGCATTTCGTCGAATTAAGCGGGTCCATATGTTACTTCGGACCAAAACTTATGCCTGACATAACTGGGTTATCAACTTAACAGAGGTCGAGATAAGCGGGGAAAAATGGCATAACAAGAAGGATTTTTTTTTTAGACCGGACCAAAATGCTCAACATACGCAGGTTCTCGAGATAACCGAGGTCAAGATAAGTGGGTTTGACTGTATTAACTTTCAACAATGGCATTTGCTTGACTGAAACTAATGGCAGTTGTTTCATAAGCTCCGCTTCAAGGAAAAGGGGCCTGTATTTCTGTATTTCGTAGATAACTCTTTAGAGCCTGTGGAATTTTTGGCATAATCCAATAAATTGGCCCAAAAAGCATGCATTGGTGTATTGGGCGGGGTGGCATCTGATTTTGTCTATACATAAAACTCGGGAATCATTCACAAACATAAGAGTGCTCATATCTATCATTTTTAGATACCTGTATCTTTCATGGCTTTTTTATTTGGTCAGTTGGAGAGGCCTTTCAGTAATATTTCCTGATCAGACTCAAAGTTTGGCAACTTGTAAATCCACATGGAATAATACAACCCTATCTCATGTTACCATTTCTATTGGCAAGTAATTGGCTATTCCATCAGTATCAAGGAACCAATCAGATGCAACTTTGCTAATTGAAAATGAATGTTTTGATCATGAGACTGGAGCAATATTGTAAGCAATTTGGGACACAATGTGAAACTAATCCATCTGTTTTGTAATTATATTTGTTGTAAAGCCATGATAGTCATCACATGACCACAACAAAGTACTTTGAATGAGCAAGTCAAATCTGTTTGGTTCTGTGGTATTGATGGTTCTGCCAATTATCTGCCTGATAATTTGATATGGTGACAAGGTGTAGGGTTGTGTTACTCCATGTGGGGTTATAATTTATCAAGGATTGGTTTTTATATGAAAATATGTTGTACAGGTTGCGAAAAAGTCCCTTGAACAGATCATAACTCGGTAGGCTTGAGAAAGACCATGAAGGATCTGAGAACAATCAATACATGCATTTGTGTGTTGTGCTTAATTAAAGTTTTACAAATAGGTGAGACTAGATATGAAACCATCCAAAATACCAATACAGGGCTGATTTGTTGGACTGATTTTTGCATTGAGTATGTGATTCTTTAAAAGTCAACTTTCCTTGGGCAGTGTGGTAGAAATAATTTTTCTGGAGCACTGAATTGACCATGCATAACTATCCTTGTAAACAGTTCAGAATAAGATCTGCAGTAGAATATTACTCTAATGTCCACTTCAGGTCATAAGCAGGCAGTATCACACCATGGAAAGAGCAACAGCGAGGACTACATCACCAGAAACTGGCTGTTGTGCTTGGGGCAGAGCTGATGTTACTGTTACCTTGGGATGATGCTGACTTTTACACATGCGTCAGCAATTTAAATTTCAGTTCAATAACCAATGGATACATGGATGTTCTGTTCTGACAGGGAGTTTTCTGAATGATTTCGCCTGCTTGGAAATAGTTTCCATGGAACTTGACATAAAGATTTGATTCTCTATAAAATGGTTTGAAGTTTTCCCCATGTAATATATTTAGTGCACCTTAATCAGTTTTGTGACTGTCACTTATATAGTACACTATCTCCACTATTTTGACATTGTTAAAATTTGTTTTTGCTGTTAATGGTTACTCAGCACTAAGAAAGAATCTTTTGGACATATGACTTAGAGGATGTGCCATAGGATTTGGACATGTGCCTTAGAAGATGTGCCATAGGATTTGGACATGTGCCTTAGAGGATGTGCCATAGGATTTGGACATGTGCTTTAGAGGATGTACCATAGGATATGGGCATGTGCCACAGAATGTTGACATAAGCCTATGTGCCATAGGATTTGGACATGTGCCTTAGATGATATTTCTGCAGTTTCCACAATACGTATGATTTAGTTGACTGGACAAGGTGCCAACAAAGACCTGCATAGGTCTAAGTGATGTATGCAGCAGTTGTATGTCAGCTGAGTGAAGAATTATGCTACTTCTGAAATAAGTCAACAACTCAAACTTGCAATCAGTTAATTGTGATTTTAAACACACATGTTCTGTAACTGATATATCTTAAGTATTCATGGTTGTTTCCCCAACTTTAATTTTGTGTGTGCATATGAATATGGGTCTATGCAGTTGTTAGGAGTGATCACTAGGACAAACAACATAGACCCTGCTCTGCTGGCAGATTATTTGGATGACTTATCACAGTCTTTGCAATTGGACTCAGCTTGTATGCTACCATAGACAGTATGTAATAGTGGTATAATCATGCATCTATTGATTAATGACCCCCGCCCCATTTTAAAATGTTCCAATAAATGTCCTAACTTTCCAAGGCATTAAACATTTTATCATTATTTTAGCAAAATTAGCATTCTTGGTCTGTCCATCTGGAAATATAAATTGCATTTCTTGTTCATCTTTGCAGGTCATTTGCTATTATTATTAGCTCTGTTGATCATAGACAAGAAGAGCTTATCAGATGTTCAGTTGTCTGTTGTCCATCTGTCTGTCAGCACAAGTTTGTTATCGCTACTCCTCCTAAACTAATTGGATGATTACCATGAAACTTTACACACACATTTATCCAATGGTCTAGTTGTCCTAGATTTTAAAAATGCATACATCCTCTCTAAAATGTTGTTGAGTTCATTGAGGGCCATAGATGGAAAAAATCAGTTTTGTCCTGGAAAAGACGTGAATAGTGTGGGAAATCTATGGAAATGTGATTTATAGTTGCATTTTTTTGTGGAGTAAATGAGTGTTGCTGTAATTGTTTTCCAGCTTACTCATCTGGTAGTGTTGTGGAGTAAATGAGTGTTGCTGTAATTGTTTTCCAGCTTACTCATCTGGTAGTGTTGTGGAGTAAATGGGTGTTGCTGTAATTGTTTTCCAGCTTACTCATCTGGTAGTGGTGTCTTCTTATAATTTCAAAGTATTTAAGAACTTTATAAATAAATGTTGAACAGATTTTCATGAAACTTGGGCACTTATTATGGTTATTGGAAATTAATTTTACATCATTGCTGGTGCAGTTTGACAGTTGGAGTTAGTTATAATATATGTCAAAAATCACTCTCCATTTGCAGAAGGTTTAACATTTATTTTTAATTGGTTTTTGTTCAATTTCTATGACACAATTATCAGTTGAGTAGTTAAAATGGAATATATGGATGCATGTTAAAAAGTTCCATACCATTACTTGGAAACTAGGTCACAATTTAATTTATTCTTAAATGGTCTGACCAGCTCTTAATTTTCTTCTGACATGACAATTTTATATTCCAGCTTCATTGGGGGACTCGTGATGGACTTATTTTTTTGATTGATTGCTCCAAGTCTATGTTTGATGAGACAGATGAGACAGGTGAAGAGGAATGCTTGTTTCAGCTCTGTGTCAAGGTATGCAGAATAAGGTCATTTGTAAAAGGCTTTTAGGTCCCCACCACCTACTGTTTATGAATCATGTGGGGTTATAATGCCAAGTAATTATGTCACATTCATCAGTTCCACTGTTCATCAAGCTTTATTTTATACAAAATGTGCTCATATATTGAGGTTTAACTTTGCCCAGATGTTGATGTTGATTGTTTCAGCTGGAGTTTGATATTTACACTTTTGTCAGTATAAATACAGTTTTTGTGTAATGGCCACAAGACAGAGCATATCATGTTATGATATTGCCCATACGTGTATGAGAAAGCTTCCTGTGGGTCATGGTTCTTCCCAGGTTTTTCTTCCCCACCAGATTTACTGGTAGCCATGTACTGAAAAATTGCATTAAACCCAACAAAACTAAAACCAAGACATCAGTCTGTCCAGCCATCCCCTGTTCCCTATTTTGTTTCTACAGAATAACTTGAGTTTTCCACCATCTACCTCTTAGCAGACTTTTAAGTAGCTTGCATTTTGGGTAGGGAAGAAAAATGTTAATTTTGAGTTGAAAAGTTCCAATGTCAAGGTTGCATGGACTGAAAGAAGGAAAACTTTCCACACAATAACTTGTATACAAGATACTTTGATCAAACTTTGTACATGGCTTGCATTTGAAATAAGATACCTGTTGATTTTGGTGATCAAAAAGTAATGGCAGGATTCCCTCAGGTCCTGGAATCCTGAAAAAGTTTTGGAATAAAAACAGTGGCCTTGAAAAGTCATGGAATTTCTCAAAACCTTGCAAATGTTTGGAAAAGTCATGGAAATTCTGACAGTGAAGTTAAAAAAAATTGACAACTGTTAATTTCATTGTGCACAGAGCACCGATTAAAAAAAACTTGTTTCAAAAACAACACAATTACTATCGACAAACAATCCTTGAGTTTTATGAAATGGCCCTGGAATTAGTTTGGAATGGTCATGGAATTTGTTTTTGTTAGATCTGCAGGAACCTTGTAATGGTCACAGTGACTCTGTGAACAAATATGGTATCTGCATTATCACCTACATTGAACAGACTAAGTTGATGTCATGCATTTGAGGCAGGAAGATGCTTATCATTTCAGGATAAAATGGCAAAAGGTGATGGTCATAGGGACTTGAAGGAGAAGCATTGTAGACAAAACTACTTAATTTCTGCATTGCCTTCCATAGGTAAACTTTGTAAACATCTATTGGTTTTAGGGTTAAGAGGCCATTGTCATAGAAAGATTAAATATGGAAAGAAAAAACACTTTCCACAAGCCATGGCCAAACCTGTCGACAGCTTATATATAAAACAAGATAGGCATGTGTCATTTTGGTCTATAGGTAAAAGGTCAAGGTCACAGACTAAAAGAAGAATAAAAGTTTCTACTAAATAACTTAAGTTGTGGGTCATTTACCTAGACCAAATTTTTGGAATGGCTTGCATGTAAGATTAGAAAGACATCTATTGATTTTGGATTCAAAAGGTCAAGTATCCAACCAATGAAAGAGGGTTTTAGAAATATAACTATACTGTTTACCACGTGGTACAGTACTCTTCATACCTCTGTTCAGTTAATTCTTTCATAATGAGAGAATTATTTTTCATTCCTTTTTTTATTTTATCATTCAGCACGAGGATAAAAACTTTTTAATGACATTTTTCCTGTAATATTTCATATATGTGGTACTTTAGGAACAGCCTTTAGGAAGATTTTATCCCATTTTTGGGTGAAAATTTTCATTATGAATGCCAAAAATTATGCAAGTGATTAGTTTATTGAAAAATCCCCTCCTTGTATTTGAATACTAAACTGCTGGTAACTATCTTTTAATATGCTTTTCTAGATATGCACTAAAAATTAATAATAAGAGACAAGATATTAACAATCTGTATTTTATTGGTAGAGTCAGCATAGAATAAATAAAGAAAGAAAAAGCTGTAGCCAAAATTATGCAAACTAGTAGCTGTCACTAAAAAGTTGTAGCCATATGGCTGGCTGCTACTAATGGGAACATATAATTTAACTTTAAATGAGTGTACTTTATTTTGATTGATCAGACAAGAAGGGTAATTTGATTTGATCACCAGGATAACTTGATTGATTACAAGAGCTATTCATTTCTCCGGAAATGTCAGTGAATCTTTTCCTCATGATGTACGTTAAAACCTACAATCTCAAAGAATTTATTAGTTTCTTTGTTTATAATACCTTTATTTAATTGTAGGTTGCCAAAACAACCATTCAGAACAAGATCATTAGCAGCGACAAGGACTTAGTGGGCATTGTCTTCTTTGGAACAGTGAGTTGTTTGCAAAGTCACTCAATATTTATTGTTGTGTATGTAGTTGATAAAGCATATTGACACAAGTCATCACATGTTTCCTAAGATATAGTTGACATACCAACAAAAAATGCTGATATTGATGTCTCTGTGCTCTTTACCTCCATTGACCATAATGCCAAGGCAGTTAATAGTATGAGTGTGTGTGTGTGTGTGTGTGTGTGCGATTTGGATTTTTAACATAGCTTTAACAAATTTTAAGTCGTATCGCTACGATGTCTGCAGTGTGGCAGTTATGGAGTTGTCTATAGTGATGCTGAGCAACAAGCAACACAGCTACTAGTACCATTTTTTGAAAGTCTTTGTTGTGACTTGCCCAGGGTTCGAACCTGAGACCTCCTGCATCCAAGGTGGATGCTCTAATCACTTAGGCCCCCAGAGCGGTCATTTATAGTATGGCAATGCATCCATTTGTGCAACAGTTAATATTTTCGACTAATAAAAACCCTGTGATGAATTTTATCCAAACTTGGCAGAATGCATCCTGCCACGAAGGCTGTTAAATTTTGTGCAGATGATTCCAATCCACGGCAGTTGTGTCCAACATTACAACAAAAACAGAACCTTTAAACGACTTTTCAGAAACAGAATTTGACACAAAACCATTTTCTGCATGAAGGGTTTTCACATGTTTACAGACAATGATTTGCTATCAGATATAGCTGACATTACTAGAAGTCAAAAATCCTTTAAATGACTTCTCAAAAACAGCTGCACAGAATATGACAAAGCATCATATAGGTTTGTATAATTGATGCTGATCTGCTGTCAAGCATGACGATATTACTAACAAAAATCTTTAAAAAACTTATTCTCAAAAACCTCTGAACAAACTTTGATTAAATTTTATAGTGAGCATTGTTGCACAGAGGGTTTTTATTATGTGGAAATGATACTGATCTGTTAAAAAATATGGCCACTGTCAGTGAAGAGAGAAAAACCTTTCAGTAACTTTTCTAAAGCTGTTTAACAGACTTTGACAGCAAGTTACCTTGAAGGCATTTAAGATTTATTTAAATGATGCCCAAACCCCCATCAAATAAGGACATGTTTCTTAAAATAAAAAAAATATTAATGTTATTTCTAAAAAAAAAACCTTTTAACAGAATAGGAGCAACTTTGATAGCATCCTGGCATTTGAATATTGGACACAATGCTGATGAGTCATCGTATCTGTAGAGAAACCAGGAAACAGTTGTTTTCATAACATATGCAGTCAACAGCATTGGAAGAAATTTCTACACAGAGCCTCCTACAAACTTGAATTTCTTGGCAAGCTCCAGATCTGCAGATGTCAGCCATGTGATTAATCTCAGACCCACTTGGGTCCTTGTTTAAAGAAAATATTGGACTGTACGATATGATAGAACATGAGTGTCTTGATTTATAGATAATGTTCTGCCAACTTTTCACTATTGGAGACTTCATAATGGTGGCTATGCATAGACGTACTCAGTTTTAATGAACTTATGGAAAGCAAGTTTCTCCTCTGAAGAGTTTTGTCTTTTCATATTTCATAGGACATCATAGTGTTGCAGTTTGCACATTTATAGGTATTTATTTTATGGATTAGCCTCTACAAATAACCAAAATAAAAAATACAAAAGAACAAAAATACTGACAACAAATGGTGGTTGCTTCAGTGGTTATAAGCACAAATCAGATACCCATCAAGATCTGTCCCTAACACTGTATTTTTGTCTCAGTGTTCAACAAATAAAACCAATACAGCCTAGCAACACCAAGTTAATCTGTAACTAAAATGTATCTATATGATCATTTGCTTCAGCCATTGCCCATTAAGTTGCACCATCAGTACATTTCTACAATGTTATTATTCAGATATCATCATTCCATATGTGAACCAAACATGACGAGCACCCCCTTGCTAAGTGCAGTCAGCAGGCTAAGGCTACCTATAATATGTTGTGCAGGAAAGAACCTCAACATAAAATGAGTAACAGATTTGTCATGTAATTTTGCAATTTTTGGAATTATTTGCCAGACAAATATTTTTGTGTTACTGAAGACTTGATTGACAGTTATGTTTATTCTGTGGTTTTTGTCTGATAATCAGTGAAATATGAGTTTTCTGCAATTAGAGTATGTAAATAGTGTTTAACTAGCACTTCAGCTTCTTTATTTTAAACATGTTGTTCCTTTGGATTAAAAAAAATGTAGATAAAATGAAATTTGCCTTCAGGAGGACTTAAATGTTCATGGGGAAAGTTCGCTGCCTTTTATCAAAAGTACATGTTTGCATTTAATTAGAATTATACATGTTTGCATTTAATATGAAGTATATATGTTTGCATTTAATTAAAAATATACATGTTTGCATTTAATTAGAATTACACGTTTGCAATTAATTAGAAGTATACATGTTTTGTACTGACCTTGTCCAAAATCAAGTTCATGTACCTGACCAGTAACATTTCAACAACAGAGTTGTGGATTAAATATTCAGATCATTATTAATGGTAACCATGTTTATAGTCTTGATTCTGATCTATAGAAATTTCTAGAATGGAAAATTCCATTAAGTGACAGTATTTTCAGAAAATGGTAATTTCAGCCTAGGTCAGTGCTACAGTGTCTGCAGCGTGGCAGTTTATAGCAATGTCTAGCGCTGGGGCACCATGCCACAGACATGTGGCATGATGTCCCACCCAGTCACCAGGCCAACCAGTCCTAACACTAACCTCTTAATTCTGAGCACCTAGCGAGGCAGTTTCTAGTACTATTTTTTTAATTCTTTGGTATGACTCTGCTGGTGTTCAAACCCACGACCTACCGCATCCAAGGTGGATGCTCTACCACTTAGACCACCAGAGCAGTAAAAAAAACCAGAATCAATCTTGTTCTTATGTTCAGTTTTTCATTTGGGTGGATTTATTTATTCAAATTATTATTCACTTGAACTACAAAGTACTTGGTAATATTCTTGGACTGGAACATTCATTTGGAATAATAGTGAATTCAGACAATGGCTTTTTTAAAAAATATTATTGTGATACGTCAAAAATTGTCAGCACAGCATCACACTCCAGGCCACACGTTAGCATATTCGAGACTACGGGCACATCAACAAAGTTACAATTGGAACATATTGGGCAGGTGGGTAGCTAGACCATTTTTCGGCATACACAAGTATAGAATGATGAAGACACTTTCCATGTCATGTAGCTATGAGAGGGGAAGGGTGTGGGAGGGGCTGCATCCTTCTGTTAGTGGGGGCTTCAGGGTGGTAACATGTTTTCAATGTAAACACAGGTCATGAAATCATGGAGTGATTTTTCTTATATTGAGGTTTATTGCAGTACCAACAAATCATTAAAATAATTGGTTTGTAATGCATTTAGGTTTTTCTTGTTAAAATATTTGTACGCAGCTTCATATCTGTGTATAGGCAGCTACATGACTGATATTTAAAACACCACTGGAAATCAGTTGGAACTTTATACCTTTGGACTTCTGATAGAACTTCTTCCGTGCAAATCTTGTCATATTTATGCAGAATGGATGGCCAGATGAAAAATCGATGTTCATATCGACATGAAGTTTTTGAATTCTTATGATGTCTGGTATCCAGTTGATGAATATGCCCGTTTTTAAAAAAAATCTGCATCCAGGATATTTCTTTCTCATTTATCACAATATGTTCATCCTCCAACTAATAAGTTGAATGGAATAAGATGTTTTTCTACAAATCAGATCAAGAAATTATTTTTTAAAAGCTTGAGGCTGGAATTCCTTTTTCCTGATTAAAATGCCCATCTTCCCGCACAACACTTCCAACAGAAATTTAAACAGTCATTTTCACTTTCACTCTCTTTACAATTTAAATCTCTCTCTCTCTCTCTCTCTCTCTATATATATATATATATGTACCTCTCCCTCAATGACTCGTGCACAACAGGGTCCAGAAAAATAGACCACACTATAAACAAGTTTGCGAGTTACCAAAGCACCTCCAAATTATAAGTGATCCATCCCCGCTGTACATCAAGCAAACCATGGGACCGGGGAGAGGGGGGTAAATGTATTGTTTAATGGCTGGTAATTCGTTTTATAATCGTGTTGAGAATATTTGTCAATAAAGCGCTTTTTCTGAAGAACTTGTTTATTAATTCTATATAAATTATATTTAATTTCAAGATGACCAATATCTGAAAGATCGTTAACATTATTCCAACCAGTTTCAAACAACATTCATGTGTACGCGAGAACATTGGTATATTACATCATTGTTTGTTGATAAGTCTGATTTCTTGCTTAATTAATGGCTACAAAAGTTCGAAGCAGGGAATCTCCACAACAAGGACCAGACTAACTGTTGATACACCACAAATCAAGATTCCTTTTTTCAAAACCCAGCGACATTTATTTCGTGAAACAATTGCCTATGTCAAAATTAAATTTTTTTATTACTCAGTTAGTAATATATTGATGCCATGATTTTATTGCAAATATTAGTGATACTTCTCATCCCTGAGGATATCTCAAAGTGCCAATTCAGGAATTCTCTGTAACTCGCTTCCCCACAATGATCCTATCTGAAACAAAACTCTTTATTTTACAAACTACTCATTTTGCATGGTTACGTTGTTATCTTAATCACATTTATGAATGAGTAGGTCAATTTAAGGTAGTTTAATTATATTACATACACAAAATAGTTATAACTGTATTCAATTAATCAACTGGAATGAGTTCAACCGATTTATGACTGGGGTCACTAGATCTTACACATGTAGGATGTGCATGCTTTTAACTTTTCTTTTATTCAGCCTCCATTATTTGATAGAAAAGAATCAGTGTGATAATACAAAGGAGGCCAGCTTTTAATTCAGTGCAACCATATAACAAATACTTCCGTAAGTGAGATATCAGAAAACTGTTGGTACTTAAGTTCTCAGCGAAACACTCGCGGACATAGCTGTTAAGGTCAGTTGACATATTTTATGTTTGAATACAAGACGGCACATTGCATTTATGATTACACCTAAACCGAACTAAAAGAGAACTAAAACACACATTTTGCTTGATAAAAATATAGTTAATTGATATTTATTTATTAAAGTAATGCCTCCAGCAGAATTTTTTGATTATCGTTATTTACAGTGTACCAGAAGGTCATTTGGAAAGAGAGTGTAACAAAATATATGACTTCTTATTAAAATTTGAGAATTTCATAATGTTGATTAAAATTTCCAGGTCCAAAGTCTTCCATTTTCAATGAAAAAATGAGCAGTACATTGATGTTTCATTTACTAATTTTGATCGCGATTTTCTTCAAGATCAGCAAAAAGGGCTAATATATTTTGTATTTTCTAGTTTTCAAAAATCGCAACTTATTGTGTGTGTGTGTGTGTGTGTGTGTGTGTGTGTGTGTGTGTGTGTGTGTGTGTGTGTGTGTGTGTGTGTGTGTGTGTGTGTGTGTGTGTGTGTGTGTGTGTGTGTGTGTGTGTGTGTGTGTGTGTGTGTGTGTGTTTTCTTATAAAATATTAAAGAGAATGGACTTGTCATAGAAACCTGTACTTAATTTTCAGGGTTGGTTTTTTTTTGTTTTTTTAGTTTAATGTTTTTTAATTTCTGTTCATCTTCAGGAGAAGTCAAAGAATCCAAATGATTTCAAGCATATATACATATATCAAGTAAGTATGAACACTCTTTCCCCAAGTAATTTAAAGTAGATATCTGGCTTTCAAAACTGTTTTCATTGTATTAATTCCTCATTAAATTCAACTTCACTGTACTACAGTCAAGTCTGCCATTAGCAGCCACTCACTGGGAAATACAAAACATGGCCTTTGTACACAGGTGACCTCTGTAGACAGGTTTACCTAAAAAAATTGGTATTTGAACAATTACCTTGCACAGAATATTGTTATATTATTATTACTAGTATTATTATTATTATTATTATTATTATTATTATCAAGATTCCTTTATGTGCACTATTCAACAAAATCATAAAAATATGCATATATGCTGTTCTCTCCCAAATTTATGTTCCACACAAGATTACTGTATCTTGCTCATTTTAATCCGTCCTATAAATTAAATCATCACCGACTTTTTAGTGTGGATAGTCCTAAGATCAGATGGGTTGACTGACATTTTAGTGTGGGTAGTCGTATAATAAGATATGTTGACTGACATTTTAATGTGGATAGTCTAACAATCAGATAGGTTGACTATCCAAAATCAAGTTCATTTCTACCTGACCAGAATAATTGATTTTGGTTTTGTAAGCAACATGTTTATCTCAATCTGAGTCTAGAAGATTGGAAATTCCCCATGAAATCCCCATGCTACCTGATGTTTACCACATTCTGTATTATAATTTCAGTAAAACAGATTGTTCTAGAATGGAAAATTCCATTAAGTCATAGTACTTTCATAAAATGCTAATTGTGACCTAGGTCAGGTAGATGGCTTTATAAAGTTGCTTATCTAGAAATTATTCATTCGTTCTGTAAGATCTTGAAGCAGAATCCGCCTTATTGTTGTCTTCCGTATTTGATTTGGGCTAGAATTATTGTTCAAATTATTATTTACTGCAATTGCAAAGTGTTCAATAATAGTCTTTTGGACAGTGAGAATTAATTTGGAATTAATAGTGAATTCAGACAAAAAGAATATCTTGGATTATTTTATTGTGATTCATGACAAGACTGTTGGCACATCATCACACTTAAGTCCATCAGTACATTAGCCCATTTGAGAGTTCAGGCACATCAATACCTTAAGCATTGGCTTTTATATGGAATACCACTGGCATTTAATTAGAGCTTCATTCATTTGGACTGGTTATAAAATGTTTTGGACTACTTTGGGATTTAATTCACAATACTGTAAGATCTATTTAAATTTTCACTTTGTGTTCTAGGGAAATAGATTATGTGTTGAATTTTACAAAACTTGTTGGTTTTCAAACTTTTCTATTACATAGTTTAAGACCACAGAGTCATAATGGTAAGGAAAAAGTCATTTGGTTTGGGGGTATAAAGGTCAGAAGTCAAGGCCACTGTGACTGAAAAAAAAGAAATATGATTTCTGTGTAATAACTTCACTTGAGATGATGGGTAAGAAACAAGCCATTGATCAAAAGTAGAAAGATTAAGGTAAGGGACTGAATTGAGTAAAATGGCTTTTGCATAATAACTTCAGTGTTAGACCACATACCTTGACCAAAGAGTATGTATGGTAAAGAGGCCTGTTGATTTGGGGCTGAAAAGGTCATGGTCGTTTTGGCTCATTGAAAAAGGTTTGCAGAATAAGATTTGTTCAAGAGTAAATACATGACCAAATTTTTTGGATGACTTACACTTAGGATAATAAAGAAACCTGTGGATTTTGGGGTGTAAAAGTCAGATGTCACAGTCATTGCAAGTGTAAGAACAAAAATAATGGTTTCTTCAAATTAAATTTAAATCAAGACAGCTTACCTCGACCAGCGGTTCTGGTCAGTGACATGCATTGGTTAGCATTCTCCCAAGTCAACCATACCCTACTTGTGCCTACAGAGTGAACTATTAAACATGGGGTAGGCATATAATGTTCCTTTTACACTACCATAATAAAAGATGTCACTGTGACCTACTTTTACACTTGGGAGATCATGAAAATAGATATGTTTGTATGCATCACAAGGAGTACTACACAATATCAAATGTTGGTAAGGTCACAGTGACCAAGTTGTTGTGCTCCAATGATAGATACAAATTTATGTCTAGGTCAGTTTCTGTGACATGGTTGCTTAAAGACATAACATACAAAAAGTAGGTTACTGAGACCTACTTTTCTGGCATAAGTGTCTACACATTTTTTTTTTTGTTTCTCTGGTACTTTTGCAGGTACAGTCATGAGACTTAATACATGCATGTATTTAGGTCTCTTGCACCTTTTTACATTTAAGTGATTCTGTACCCCCATTTGATGTTCACACAAGTTTCTCAGTCACAGTTTCTTGTAGAGTCATCAACCTAGATTTAAAAGTACAGCATCCCCACATCTAATGTCTAAATAAATATGTTCAGGCAAACTTTGGTGTTGTCTGACAGGATAATTTCTTGTTTTATTAGTTGTCCACCTGGACAATGAATAAACTGATTGGCTGAACTTGTGAACATTTTGGAAGCCATATTTCTCCAACTTAATTCATTACCTGATCAAATTTTTCTTAATGTCCAATACAGTATAATAATCTTGATTTTCAATTTAATTTTTTTTCTTCAGATTTTTAATTTGTCTTTTTTTTTCTTCAAATTCTCAAGGAACTGGATCAACCTGGTGCACCAAGAATTCTGGAGCTGGAAGAGATGGTGGAAAGTAAATATATATTTATTCATTTAGAACTCTTTTATGAACCAGTGAAATATTGATCAGATATTATCAATTTTTTATATTTTCATGAAAGATAAAATCTGAAGGAAATGGGGTTTTTTTGAGTGAAAATGTGCATATTAACATTTTTGTTGTTGTTAGCTCACCAGGTCAAAGGTCAAGTGAGTTCATATCTGGTCTTTTGTCGGTCATTCATATGTCTGTCAGCACTTGTTTGTAAACATTCATTTCTGATCAGATTTGATATGCAAACTTGTATCTTTCTACATCTCAGTTTGGTTCAGTTTTGAGTGACACCCTTTCATGTTGTGAGATGTTCTTGCTGATTGGCTTATGAACATTCTTGAAGCCATGATCACATTAATATAAGGAAATAAACTCTGCAAACTCCAAAATCCTGAAAAGATGATAAAACAGCAACCTTTTTGCCATCAGTAAACTGTGTATTACTTCCCATTGCCCTGACAAGTTGGACATCTTTATTCTTTCTGGATGTTTGTCAGTTTAAATTTGTGATCAGGACACTGCAACATACATTTCATTGTGACTCTTTAATCCATTAACTTTTTTCACTCTTTGAAGCCATCCATCAATAATTCATGGTGATTTATTCAGTTACACGGTTTATATACCTTGTGTGTATATCATTGTGACTTCTTTTTGTGAATTTTTTCATATTTTGTGCCTGTCATTGTTTTCATTGTCAACTGGTAAGTTGTGAATGCCAGCTATATTCACCTGTGTATTATGAGTTTGCACTGTAGACATGTTGGCTCATTTCTTCATTTCTGTTGGGTATACTCTGTTTGAAAGTTTCACCTAATTGCATGCATTTTGGTTTATATATTCTCTTTTGTTTCAGAGAATGTTGATGAAATATAAGAAGTGCAAGTGATTAAAGGTTGAAGAAGTAAACTTTGAGACATGCCTGTCTTGCACTAAATATTCTCTTTCCAACCCATGCATTGTATGCATTATGTATGCTAAGGGTACATGGTGAGGAGGTCTAGCACGGATAATTTATATCTGATTATCCAGCATTATTATGTCAGTTGATAGTGCCATCAGAGACAGCCATTTACGATTTCTGACATCAGGTCTGACTGGCCAACCATCTATCCCAGTTCGATGTAACTAACCAATCTGTTATAATGTACTTGCCACACATGCTGTGTTGGCCATCCATTCCAGCCTGGCACAATACTCACCAGCTTTGCCTCACTTCGCTTTGGATATAAAGGGTCTAGCTTTGCTTACCTATCAAGCAGGCAGGTGCTGCATCACACATGGCAAAGTTACAGCATTATTGCTGCCCTGTTGCATGTTGTATCTGAGGACAGAAGCCATAGAGGAAGCACAGAGCAACACCTCTGTTGAGGAAGGGGATAACATTAAATACAGCACTTGGACCCAACTGTGGAACAGAGTTTAGTTGTTATAGCAGTAAATAGATGTCCAGCAACTGTTGCATTATTCCTACCCTTTTCTGCAATGCCAACTTCCCAGTCCAAGCTGAAGGGCCAGAAGGAAAAGAACATGATTCCAGTCTGATTCCATTGTCATGTCCAACATACCAATTATCTTCATCTTTCTCCGTGGACTATCATGCTAATAAACATGTGTCAGCACCCGCAACAAATTTCATCTTTGTTGTTATTTTTAGGTGGCTTTTAGTCTTAACACATCCTTTTTGGTGGTGTTTTACTCGGTTTTTTTTAGTCCCTGCTTTAATTGCCTGTGTCGGTGTTCCTTTTCACCAAATGTGTATTTTTGAACCTTTTTTTTTTCTCTGTCTTAGTACTGGTGTCAAGGGTAAGTATCCTCTACTGGTTCAGTTTATTCTGTGATTTGTTTTCTCATTCATTTTATAATTATGTTGCAAAGTGTGGGTAAATGCAGGTATATGAAGGTCCCATGGGAAACACCCCAATTGTTTTTGTATAGTTTATAGTTGTTCTCTTCATTGTCAGATGAAAGATGCAGTGTTGAACTTAGCAGCACTCACACAGAAAGGAAGAAGGGTCACATTTCCTCTTCATTTCAGGATGACCCCCTCCCATTCCAGGAAGGATTTAAATCACTTTCTGTCATAGGGAAGTTAACTTTCAAAATTTCACAATCCAAAGTAGAGAATCTTCAGTATTTGGTATTGTAGGAAATGTCTTTATCTTATCTGTCCTACTTTAACGCAGTTGCAGATTTTCTTCTCTTCCTTGCCAAGGAAAGAGAATGTTCTGTATATACCATTAAGTGCTGTACGGCAGCTGTTTCTAATATTCTTATGTTCTCAAAGGATTCTGCCATTGGGTTGGATCCTCACATTTCTGATCTCACCAACTCTTTTGAGCTTCATTGACCAGTATGTTGCTTATTGATGCTTAGGTGGAACTTTTTGTTTGTTTTTTGAGAGTTACATTACTTTGACTGAAACTTCTTTGAGAATCTTATCCTCCAGGTCATTTTTCCTGCTGTCCTTAGCACCAGCAAGAAGGAGTGAAATTTATGCTTTTTCAGTGGAAAAGGATTGTTTATGGCTTAGTGGTAACTATGAATCAGTTTCTCTTTGCCAGCCTGGCTTTCTGGCTAAGAGTCAGCTACTTTCAGTAGCCCCAGCCCTATGAAGATTTCCATTCTCAGTCATATCTATGCTGGGATTGATCAAGATAGGCTCCTTTGCCAAGTTAGGGCCTTAAGGTTTTATTTGGATTCCTCTAACAAGGGAAGGAAAGGTCATACTAGTCTTGTTCTCCCTCTCAGGGTTTCCTCTGATATTTTGGGTGAATTGTCATCACCATCAAGAGAGATGATCAGTCCCTCACCAAGATGGATCTTTCTTTCATGAGAATTAAAGTTCAGAACAATTTCTGCTTCTTGGCCCTACATGAATCTCTCCTCTGAATGATGTCAAGTGAGCCCTTTCTAGCAGTCACTTCATTTTTATTTTTTTTACTTTTGATCTTTGGTGCATGACATGTGGCCAAGCCATCTGCCAACTTAAAGTAGGAAACACTCCTACAGTAAAGGTAAGTGCATATTTTGTTTTATACCAGTTTTTCTTTTTGAGGTCATTAGCCTTCCTCCTGACTGGCAAATTTGGGAATGCAATAGTAACAAATAATTTAGAGAGAAAACTTTTGTTTCTACTTTCCAAAACCTCCCAGTGCTTGACAGTGACTACCTATCCCTCCCACCTGCACCAGACACATGTTTCATCAGACTTAGATGAACCTCTTTCCATACATTGATTGGATGATAAAGTCATTTCAGAGAGGTTATGGATATTACATATCTATCGCCACCCATTTCACAATGGCTGTCCCAATGAAGATGAGTGTATTACAGATGGTGATAGAACTTTTTGCTCTTAAAGGAGTTAGTGGAAATTGCCTGTCGAAAGTTCCAAATGGAGACAAGAAGTCAATGCGAATATCATCTGTGTGTATTATTGAGGTAATCTTGCATTAGAATGAGTTTGTGAACACTGTGGAGTCCATATTTCCGATCAGATCTGGTATTTGAACTTAACCAGATTTTTGGATCAGTTCATTTGTGAGCAACATCCATGGATGTTAATGTGGTGATCTTACATCTGATTGGTCAGAGCTTTTTAACTCTCCAGAGGCCATATTTCTCACCATATTTTGATCAGACCTAGCAGCTTGTATCATGAAGATGTCAGATGAGTTAGTTATGAGCAGCATCTACTCGTATTAATGAGTTGGTCTTGCATCTAATTAGTTGAACTTATGAAGATTCTTGCTGGGTAGGATTTTATCTTCAAGGCCTCAAATTATGTAATAAATCTCCGCTGGTGGCTGATCAGATGGTGGTAATCAAACCTACAACATTCTGGTTACAAGTCCAATAACTGAACTGTTTAGCTCCTGCATCTACCTTGACTCGTGATCTCTATGGTTTTAAAAGTAATGACTCTGGAGGCAAGGCCCCAGGCGGGTAAGGACAGACCCAGGAATCCATGATAACTGCTCAGATTAACTTCCTTTGTAATGCCAAGTAAGCGTATATACTCTAAGTTTGGGTCAATAAATCAGGGCCTGATCCCCTGAGGCTGGGAGAGATTCAGGAGAAAATGATGGTTGTATAAATAATTTCTCAATATGTATGTGAAATTGCATTGCAAGCTGACAAATGTCAACTACACAGGTGAGCAATATGAGGTCCTCTTGTTAAAAGTCATTCTTCAGACTCGGGATAAAAGAAAATTGGTTGGCATCAGGAAAATATGTGCTTTCTCATAATAAATGCAAGACATGTACATACTCTATGTCTACTGTCGTTTATTTTTCATTTTCAGAAAATTACAAGAAGTTTGGGAAAGAATTTGGACACAGTACTGGATATTCCCTAAATGATGCACTCTGGACATGTCAGAACATGTTTGCCAACAGGTAAAATTTCAATTTATGTCAGTGCAACAGATTTGTATGTACATTGATTGGCCAGATTTCTGTGATAATTATATGATCAGAACATGCAGTAGACTGCTAATTGGTGACACTGAGTATACATCAGTCAGACATGACAGGGCACAAATGTTTTATAATCACTTATGCAGGATGCTGCAAAATAAACACTCTGCCTGTTTACCTGCATATAATTTGCTGTTATGCCTATTGTTTACAACACTGATCCATATAATTTTTTTTGCAAACGGGAATATGGCTGATATTTCAGTGTTCATGAAAGTAATTAAAAATAAAGTGGAGAGTTCAACATAAAATGTAGCAAATAGGTTTTTGAACTGATTTGAGTGTTTGCTATAAAATACAAATTCCTTAACAAAATGTTTATGTCCATCAAAACCATCTATCCTTGCATCTGTCCATACCTAAATGTTAAAGTATTTTATATGGTCAGTTTCTTAAGTGCAATTGTTGTTGTTGTTGTTGTTGTTGTTGTTACAGGATTTAATGCCATTTTTCAGCACAAGATAGGCTATACATGGCGGCCAGTATTAATGGTGGAGGAAGAACCCGGGAAAACCCCGGAAAGAACCACCTACCCACGAGAAGCTACCGGCAAGCTTTCTCACATACACACATTGGCTGAGCCCGAGACTCGTACCCACACAGACAGAGGTGAGACGGCAGTGATCCATAATGGTGAGCGCTTCAGACCACTCGGCCACTTGGGGCCCCTCTTAAGTGCAGAGCCATGTTACTTGATATGTGGATACATCTTGATGTGTCCAACCCTAATTTCCCAAAAGCTCTGGAACAGGTTGGACATGCAGGCTTTGGATGGTTTCTTGTTATATAATAATGTAACTATGTTGCTAATATTTAAATATATGACAGCATTATTTATGGTCTGACACCTTAGCCAAATTGACATGTAGTATGTAGAAATTTAAACTGATCTTTGATTTTGTAGGAAATGCCATGGTTTTTACAAGGCATGGTTATCACTGATTTGAGATTCATAAGTTATCGAAATTATCAACTAACTATGCCCAAATGACTAATCAGCAAGTTCCATTAATCTCTTGGGGCAATTGCATATCATACATTACATTGGACCACAGTCCAGTGTTGTCATACTTACAGTGACTTCTTCTTCCACATGTCGGAGCAGGGTTAGAAAAAGTTTTAGGGAGAAGTGAGGGAGAGATAAAGTTTAAAAATACTTACATAATATTTACATATATCATCAGAGCAACTTTTGCTATTTCTGAACATTGAGTGCACTTTGCACTGTGTATGCAAAGTGACTCATCTTCACAGTTTGAAATATCAGTCACAATTTCATTTTGTTAGAACCACACCCTTACTGCAAAAGAAGGTTAATGTCACCAGCATTGTAAATTTGATACCCCATTTTATGCTTATATTTGGGACTATGCAATCAAATACAATCATGTCATGTAACTTTATCAGCTTTGAAGGGAAATTCCAAACAGATTGTCTCTAGAGGGTATTTCTAAATGGACATTTTACAATAAATGTTATGCAGAGATAACACTAAATAAAGTTTATTAATTAATGACTTATTACATATGTATTTGTGACTGGGATTGAATTTCATTAGCCATAACATAATTGTTGTACTCTTCCCAATTAAGCTCAGCTGCATGCATTCATCATGATTGAGAATAGTTGTGAATACATTTCGGTTTATTATTCACATGAACAGATTTTGATTAAGTGATGACATGAGACTTGATGACTAATGCAGCATCACATATTGTGATAAGCTATGTGGTGAGTGTGATTACTTTATTGTACTACATTCAAGCATCTGTGAGGCCATGGGTGATGTCAAGCCTGGTATTTTTTTTTAATCTTATGAATGAACTGTTGACAAGTAAAGTAATACAGTGGGATTTATTATCACTTTAACAAGTGGATCTTCTTAAAATGCACCAGAGATTCAGAATCTGAATTAGCCAGTTCATGCAAGATTTGGTTGGAATAAAAAAGGAGCTAGTTCAAGTAGACAGCATGGTCAATAAGGATTTCTGAAAGGAGGGAAGAGAGTTTGCGATCAGCCTTAACTTGGCCAATCGCTATTTTCACATCATGAATCACCCATTGTCTGTAAGTTCCTTTGTTTTACATTCCAAGAAACCATGCATCAGTTTCTGGCAATCCCTTTGGGACCTCAGTCTATGAGCATTCACCAAAATAATTGAGTCATTACTCACTTCAGGGGCGAAATGGGATGAACCTTGACAACATCTTAGAGATACATATGACCAGTCTGATATCAGCTTACTCTCCAGTCTTTCTCAGCTGGGCTTTGTTGTAAATGATAAAAAGACATGTCTCCATCTCAGCAATATGCTCATATTGGCATGGAGATTTAACTTGTCACAGTTTAGTTTATTTTACCTCCAAGCACATGTGCAGTTTGTCAGTCACCAAGGAGATGTTGGTTTCCACAAGGGCATTTCTACAGCTCCTCAGACTCTTCACTTCAGATGCAGACCTTCATTCAGCTGGCTTTTCATGCATTGCCCTGTTTGTATAGTGGTTCCCATTTCCTGGTCACCTGGATCATATTCATATCTTGACTGAGATAAGTCACTTGTTTCAGTGATACAATAGGACATCCCACCCAAAGCTTCTACTTTTTTTGTTCAGGTGAATCATTCACTTGGCTTATTCTAAAATATCCTAGGACCAGATATCCCCTGTGAAAATATCAGCTCATGAGACTATAGATACCTCTGCAAGCTTTACATATGAATGCAACTGTTAGATACGAGACATTATTTAGGTTGTCAGCTACATGCACAGTCAACCTTTTTTAGCTTTTACCTTTGAGACTTAACTTTGTAGCAGAGGGAACTGAGTCTGGTGGGTCCAATGCCAATTGTCAGGATATTCACCAGACCTTGTTGATGTCATCATAATCTTGTCATGGACATTGGTTTAAGCTTCCACTGGATTGGCCAGAAATTTTTCTATGCTAAGATGGCTGCATACACTTACTGCTCTTGGGCTAAGGCTTCATGGCAATTACATGTTGCTTTCTCAGTTGTGCAGCCACTGTGTTATGGTTATAACCTTCACATGAGGATCCATGTCATCATGTTCTTCATATGAGGATCCATGTCATCATGTTCTTCACATGAGGATCCATGTCATCATGTTCTTCAGTGGGTTTACCATGATAAAGGTTGATGCCAGTCATTTTAGTTTTTTAACCTTGAAAAAATGAATATATTTTGGTAGTTACCTTAGAGAGTTCTTGAATTTGGGAATGGCTGCAAAATGTACTGGAAAATTGTTTCAGAATGCTCAGTATTCTTGAAAAGTGATTGAATTTTAATTGGTGAGAGTGCTTGAACTTGAGTTTGGCTTCAAAAAATAATGGAAAAGTGCTATAGAATGCTCTGTTATCCTTGAAAAGTGATTAAATTTTGAAACAAACACTTTTAATTGAAAATGTTAATTTACTGATGTACATATCAAGTTAAAGAAAAGATTAAAAAAAAAAAAACAACTAGAAACTCAATCTTTCTGGTGTTGTACTTATGTTTTGGGTCACTTTAATATTCAGTATTACTTCCGTTTGGGTCACTGTGTTCTCATTAGTACTAAGCCTCACTAGGGATTGTAACCACCTGATTGTGTTTAAATAAATGAATGCTCAGACATGATTGCCATAAGGGCAGTATATGTAGGTTAGGACTTCAAATAATAAACCAAGATGTGATGTGTTTGTCAAGAGGAAATTTAAATTGGATCAGTGGGTGAAAATGATCTCACGTCCATTATCAAGAGTGAAAAGCAAAATAGAATGAATTTAGAATACTTTTATTAACATAAAATTTCAAGGAGTCAGAAAAAAAGAACTGCTGTTTCCCAAACTGGTGTAGATTTTGTTTGATGGGTACAGTATAACCAGTAGAGCTCAGATAAATGACAGCATTAGGTGTGTCTCCTGTCTTTCCTGTTACTTACTGAATTATCCTTTGTACTCAGTTTATTAGTGAAAAATTTAATTTATTCCATTTTTTTCATATTCTGGTTCCAGTGTATTATATTAATGGTAATATTGCCAGTAATCACATGACTGAACTGGCATAAGCAGAGCAAGCCAACGTAGTTGATAATTTCGTCATTTAATTCTGGCATGGCTGGCTGGCTGGCTGGCTTCATTGTTTGAAGTTTGTTGAGGTGGATTATACTGTGTGTGAGCAATGAAAGGATTAAATACATTCATTGATTATTGATTATGGTCTGTTTACTAAAGAGCACATTACTTTGAATCTCTCATCAAGGATGTTCTGTTTCGGTGCTTGAAGTTGTTAAGATGTATTAGAGACTGTATTGTGTATGATCAGAAGTAATTTGAACAGGATTAAAAATGTTAATTGATTATGGTTGGATTATTCAAGAGCTCAAGTGGCACAAAACTATGTTGGTTTGACTTTGATGTTTAAAGTTTGTCAAGATGTCTAAGCATGCCAATGTCAAAAGACCAGAATCCAAACAACCGAAACATCACAAAATCTGATGGTGGAGGGCAGAAGGAATTTCATTAGTTGCAAACATGTTCAAATGGACATGAATATGCATTCTGCTCTTCCTGTAAAGGTGATTTTAAAGCCTGTTATGGTGATAAGAATGACATCACATGACATGCAGAAACCTGATCTCATAAAAGCATGTTAACAGTGACAACAATTATGCCATCACTGAAATCCATGTTTGCAGAATCTGCATCAAATGTTGATAAAGTTAGATGTGCCGAGACACTGTTTGCCAGCTTTATACCCAAACATAATCTGTCATGTGTGACCATCTGCATAATGTAACCAGGAATAGTGATTTTTAGGCAAAATAGGCATTAGATACTGCTATACAATCATAAAATATCCAGACAGACAGCATTGAAGTTTTAAAAATGAAAATTCAGACACTTTGTTAGTGCTTGGAATAAAATGTCAGGAAGTTGACAGTTACTTTTGTCATGTTGTGTCGATTGGGTAGAGATAATTGCCACTGCCACAAGAATTTTTAAAAATCAGCATAAATATTGGAGTTGCAAGATCTAGCAGGAAGTAGTTGACCAACATGGAGTTGGAAGTCTGAGACTGAACTGGAGGTTATTAAGACCAAAGTGTACTTTGCAAACTTAGTTGAACATAATGGTTGTACATATTTTGTTAAAATTGGTCTAACCTACAGAGAAATATTGACTGCCTTAGGGTTAGCTATCTGCATTATGTGCATAATTCTGGAACCTGTTTACACTATTGGTTCTAATCAAGAAATAAAGTTGCCTGTTAGATTTCCATGCATGTTACCCTATAGACAACCTTGTACATGTATGTGGACATTTCAACATTGTCTTTTGGAATTGAATAGTGAAGGTCAGTGGTGTCTATTCAAAATACTTCTGTGCAGATCAGTGTCTATTTGAATGTTCTTTTCTAATTACTCCTATCAAATTGCAAAGACCCACATCTGCCAGCACATTATGCACCCTCAGATCTGGGTCTGTGCAGTTTGCAGTTGGACTCAACTTATAGGCGAGTATATACAGTTTGGTAAAAAGGTACATTGCAAAGCCATAGTTTGCTGGGGACTTCTCCATATCAGTGGGAAAATTGGAAATTGTGCAATTATGGAACCTTAAATGCTATTCTAGTTTTTTTTGCCTGCCAGTTTGAATGCAACTGATAAGATTAATTAGTATTTGCCCTTGTTTTCTCTATTATAGCTCACAGAAGGTGAATTACAAGAGGATTATGCTGTTCACAAACAATGACAATCCTCATGCTAGCAATCAACAATTACAGGTAGTTATATTTTTAATGATAATGAGATTTGATGGTATAACATCTATGTTTATGTTTGATATGCAAATTGGGATGTAATTATTTATTTATTAATCATTATGATATATTTTATTACACTGGAGTAGCATTTTCTGATGATTAATTGAGTGGTGTTTAATAACTGCAGATCAAAATAGGAAAGGTAATTTCCTGTTTAAGCAGTGGGAGTAAAGTGCTTTGCCCAGAGACATGCCCTGTTACATTGCCCAGAAACATGCCCTGTATCATTGCCCAGAATCATGCCCTGTTACATTGCCCAGAGACATGCCCTGTTACATTACCATGGCTATTCTGGGTGGTATTTGAACCTGTAACTCACTAATAATGTTATCGTGAGCCTAAAATTGTATTACGATATTGCCACTTTAACTCACCAGACCATATGGCCATGAGAAATTACTGCATGGCCACGCGGTTAGCATGCTGAACTCATGAATAAAGTGGTGAGTTCTTAGGCAAGGCACTTTACTCCCAATGCTTTGGCACTGAATAACCTGTTTGTGCTGCTGTACAACACCTCTCCAAGTCAAAACCATCTTGTGACATCCATTGTGCCTTGTGCATCCATCAACAGTTGCTGTTTAAACTATTCAGAAACCACTGGACCAGTTTTGACCAAAATTTGGCAGATCATCTGGCATGAAAAGCTTTCAGTTTGTACACAAAATAATGATATCCACCATCAGCTATGGCCACCATTACTAAATATAGTAAAAGCAATGAAAAACTGATGAAAAGAATTTGATCGAATTTGACAGGATGCATCCTGGCATGAAGACTTTTCAGCTTTATGCAAATTATGCTGATCTGCCTTCAGATATAGTAAGCATTGCTAAAATTAGAAAAGTCGAGGTAAAGAAAATTTTAAAATCTTTACTTCTTCTCCAAAAACCTGAATAGCATTTGACCAAACTTGTCAGGTTGGTACAAATGATTCTTATCCACCATCAAATATGGCCACCACAACTAAATATAGAAAGACCTTTGGCTTCTCCAAAACTGCAGGATAGTGTTTAACCACAAATTTACAGAAAGTGTTCTGGCATGAAGGCCTTTCAGACTTTTACAAATGATGCCATTGTGTTGTGAAATATTGCCACTGACTTAAATGTGTTATTAAAATTAGCAACATAAATACACATGTGGGTTTAAATTAAATATGTAATTTAAAGATAAATATAACAAGTAACACTCAAGGTGGATGGAATTATGGTTAAGATTAGTTCGGAAAACAATGTAATGTACGCAATCTGTGGAATAAATTTCCTGTATTTCCACAAACTACCTTTAGATGCTATTGCAATCTTAAAATGTCTCAAATATTTGTTGTTTTGAATGTTATTACATATATATGCTTTATGTTTAGGTATTTCATATGTTAAATGCAAATAATAAAATTTTTATTTGAAATTAATATTTTGTATTTTTAACTTGTAATTTATAAAATCATTCCAATATGCTTTTCTCCTGAAACACTTACACTTTAATTACCATTATTAATGCAGATATCTGGACCATCCAATTTTTGCCAACCCTGGACATGTTTCCATCCTTATAAATGATTATTTGTAAAAATAAACTTCATTCCAGATATTTTGAATGTATTGACCAAATTGCATTTCATTTAATTCATTTGTAGCAGTATGAGACAAGACACTCTTTGAGACACTTTCTTCAAATATTTTGTAAGATATAACTATTTAAGTAATTATATACGGCATGCATATCTAACTATTGGACAACATCGGGTTGTCGAGTAAAACTGACAAGGTCTTTTCTCAATAGAATAACATTAGGTTATATTACTGTGCTTCACTTTCAGTTAATGGAGGGAAAAATGAGTAAGAATATCTGAACAAACCAGTTTAGTTTAGCATGGAACCATTAACATGCATATTATTTTGTAGGCCTAACAGACAGTGTGGGAATTAAGTGCTCCGAACTTTTCTTTCTGCGCTACAGGCAAAATATATGTACGAATTTGCTTTTTACTAGCTTACAAATATCAGTTACCCTGATGAACAATAGCAGTCACTAACATGACTTGAGGACACAGCTGATTAAAGATGCCAGCGTGTATTGCAATGATTTGCAATTGATTTACATGGGTTTGAGGAGAATACTAGATCTTTACGATGTTGATGATTTTTTTTTTTTTCTTCCAGTGCATCATTGTGCAAAATCCAGCAATGAAAATAATATCATTACACACACAGCTTTTGAGCCCATCCTGCTTACCACTTGAGTTGTTGTTATTGTTGGTTTAATGCCATTTTTCAGTACATCATATACATGGCAGCCAGCATATCTGGCTGAGGAAGAACATGAAAAAATCAGGGGAAGAACCACCGACCCATGGGAACCACTTGAATCAATGCAGCTCTTATAGTAGTATCAAACACAAAGAATGATTTTTGTATGTAGTTATAATCATTCAGCTAGCATGTATCAAATGCAGACAAATCATACTAGTCAAAATAGAACTTGTATCATGTTCTACCTTTAGCAGTTTTTCTATGGCATATTTTTTCGTATTGTAATAATTTAATTGTGAGTGAAGAATAATGAAGACAGGTAAAATAAGTGTGACAAATCTTAAACCATAATCAGGCTCGTTGTTCACACTTGCAAATATAATGTTTTGGTGGCAGGTATTCTAATAAATTGTGATCCCTTATGAAATACTGTCATGTTTGGGGTATTCCTTTTTAGAGCAGTTTACTTGGAATGAAACACACCAGCACATTACAGCTCTCATCAGCTACCTGCTATAAAGAAAATGTTAATTAACCCTTGTTCCAATCTTATATTACCTTTCATCTGTCACAAAATATGCTCTTCAGCCAGTCGTATGGAACAAATACGCCAAATTGTAAATGTTTCATTTTCATGTCAAATTAGTTATGGATCAGTGATCTAGTATCCAGTCTTCTGTAAACCAGTTGGAAGATAACTGTCATATCATTGTGGTCATTTACTTGTAACTTATGTAACAGGATGGACAAATTAGATATCTAACCGATTATTTCTATTATTATCTGAGCTCCATAATGAATTAAGGCAGCATCTGTAAGATTAAGATGTATATAAAATGTCTTAGTTATCATGTACTCCTTATCCATCAAGTAACAACATCAAAACATTACATTAGGAACTTACAAAACATTTTCATTGCAATTTATAATGTGTTGTTGAATATTTTCAGTTGGAACAAAACAACAAAAGATACATCATTGTTTTAAGTTCCATTAAATTAGTTTTAAAACTTTATTAAGGTAAAAAGTTTAACTCTTATAACCAAGATGGACCAAGAAGATTTTATTTCTTTATTTAAAATTTATAAAATACGTTGGAGCCAGCAATTGACAGGGTTGGTGCTGGAAGTAGCTGCACCACATCTGTTGATATTTTTTATTTAGCTTCTTCATTCCCCAATAATTTGCCTACTTTCTTGAAAAATTTAGCCTCCAGTTGTAATTCTGAAAACAAATATTTATTTATATACATCGTATTAATTATTTAGTATGTTGTGTTTGTAATGTATAATTACATGTACTTTCAATATTGATAGAATGCTGTATTTATATTTTGTTGCATTATTTTCATTTGCAATATATAATATTCTTTATGCACCTCTTAGCTTTTATTTAGCTTTGTGGTATACCAACTTCCTTAGGATGATTTCTGAATAAGCACTTGATGTCAAAGGAAATTTTTTGGTCCTTATTGTTGATCTGATGCTGCTGTTGCTATAAAGTCTCATGACAGTGCTATAAATCCTCTTGATAGTGCTCAACCAATGTAAATTCGTTAAAAATTTGATTATAAACAAAGCAGTGTTATGTTGTATAACTTTCCTAGACAATATACAAGAATCAAGTTACTATCATTGCCAATTCTGTTCTATAAATGCTACGTGAGATGCACATATATTGCATTAGAAGTAGTCAAATTATACACAGTCATTTAATTGGAAATACAGTATTTATTTCAGCTTAATTAGGTATTTGTACATAAATAATGTATATGTGTGGTATCGTCTGAAAATAATATACAAGAATCACTAAACAATAATCAAGTTTTATCTTGGTCATTTCTGCTCCATTAGTGTTACTGCAAAAAGACTAAATGTTAATATTAAGGCTAATTTCAGGCATGTAAATTAGATAAATCATCACAAAGAGTGCTGAGAAAATACTGGTGCTTCCTTGCTGAATTCTCTCATTTTAATGGTCATCATATATTTGTAATTATAGTGAACAGTTTATAACTTATTGCTTCATGTAACAGTCATGTAACATCCTTAGTCATCCTCAGCAAGCATCCTGATAAACTGTAAACAACCTCTGATCAGTTACATGATGGTTCTTGACAACATGATCATAAGTGTGCCATCTGGAAATTGAATATCATGTGCAACTGTTAGGGTTTCCGATTAAAATATAACCCAGACGTTTACTCATGTAATGGTAAAAGCAGACGGACACAGATGGTTTGTCTGTAAGTTCGTAAATTTGTCAAATGTTGAAATTATAAAAATATTTCAGTTTTCTTTATTCAGACACAATATAAAATGACTCCACAATGCACATCTTTCTATTTAATTTCCTTAAAGTATTATGACAGGGCAAGTCATTGAACATCACATAACTAGTCAGACATATCACCTGTAACAGTGGGGTGATAACAGTTTTTACATTATTTTTCCAGCCAGCAAGACAATTTTTCCAGGTTAGAAATCAGAATATACAAGTCTATACCAAATATCCATAATTTTATGTACTGTCAAGGATAAAAAAAGGCTATTTTAATTTTTTTCTACACGAGTACTGTCCCATTTTGATCTGTCTGGAATGTAATGTTTTTGGAAATTACAGGGGAAATAAATAATGAACAGATACATACTTCATGTCAGAAATGTCTTTATTTTCCCAGTAGCACATGAACATATATAAAAAGTAATATTTATGAGCAATTAAGTCTGAAATTCTTTTAACAGCAACAAACACTAGCATCTGACAGTAGACTGTACACACAGCCATCTACTACCTGCTGTTAAGAAAATAAATATTGATTACCCACCCAACACTTCAACCCCATATTATTGAAAACGTTTTTTCTTCTCCAGTCTCAGTGATTTATTCTTCTGCAGTCTCCATGATTTATTCTTCCCCAGTCAATATAACCATTATTTGTTTTGCAAACATGTTCTTATGTTCTAGAATTGACAATTCAGCATTCTTCATTTAGGCAGATATTTAAAGTCAGTTCTGGACTCTGATTTGAGAAGAACTTTACTTAAAGAGAGAACACCATTGCATGCATGATACTATTAAATTAACAAAAATTTAAAGACTCCATTTTATAAATGCACAATCATGACTGAATTGACAAATATGCAAGAAATCTGTGTTAATGAGAACATGGGCGATGCTCTACCACGCAGTTTATAATTCTGTATGTATTTTATATCAGAGACAGGCCAGAGCAAAGGCAAATGATCTCCATGAGACAGGTATTGACCTGGAGCTGATGCATTTACAAAACCCAGGCCAGACTTTTGACATCAACAAGTTCTACAAGGTAAGGGTATTCATGTCAGAACAATGATCAGATTGTCTCATGTTAGCCTCATGAGCAGTAACTCGTCTATTTGAAGTATTTCTTGCTTTATTATGACTTTATAACTGACAATGTTGCTTTGTTCAAATGCATCCAAAATAAAATTTTGATTTGACATTTAAATGGCAAAATGGCTTGAATGATGGGAATGATGGGAACAAGACCAGACTGTACAGTAGATATTCTAATGCTGGAGTTTTGGTATTCTATAACTTTGCATCCAGCCATTAGTCTAGTACATGTTTATCTCAACATCTTCTGGACCAAGGTAATAATTGGAGAAAATAAATTTTCACATACAAGTAAAATTTGTAAGAAATGATCAGTTGTCAGCAAGAGGGATTTACACTGAGAGAAAAAAAAACAATGGAAAGTTTGGTTAAATGATGACAAAACTATTCTGAAATACACTTGCATATTGACAACTTGCATTTGTGTGGTACAATCCATAATGCGTTGACCATTCTGGTGGCCTAGTGGTTAGAGCATCTGCCATGGATGTGGGAGGTCATGGGTTCAAACCCCAGCCAGATCATAACAAAGACTTTAAAAAATGGTACTAACAGCTGCCTCGCTTGGCACTCAGCATTAAAAGGTTAGTGTTATGACTGGTCGGCCTGGTGTCAGGATAATGTGACTGGGTGGGACATCAATCTACATGACTGGGGCATGATGCCCCAGTGATAGACATCACTGTAAATTGTCACACTGCAGATATCATAGCGATATGACTGAAAAATTGTTAAAGCTACATTAAAAATCTAAATCACACATACACACCATAATGCATTAAATACTGTACATCTATATGAAAAATGGTCAGATTGTTAGAAAATTAATGTATCAGTCACATCCCATTAGAGAAAATAAATAACACATAAAAACAGTAGTCCCCAAATGATCTTCGTCCCATGGTCAACAAACACGTCACTATACAATTCACTATGATATTCATTGTCACCACAGGGACGTGGCTGTGTAGCTGTTGTTTACATGCTTCATGTACATGTACTTAAACTATCCTAGATTTTGGTCAGCCTGAGATAACTATAAGCTTGCTGGTGATTACCAAGGGGATGAGGCTGTTCATAGGGAAATGAAAATGTAAACAAAATAAGGATGTTCACAAACATCTTTGTGTGATGTCCCACCTTAAGTTAACTTGACAGCCAGATATCTAGTTTCGAAAGATTGGAATTTAATTTCAGTTTTATGCTGCCATTGGTGTACATTATAAGGAAAAGTTCCTTTTTTCCTGCAAAAAGGAAACTTTCAGTGCACAATGAACGTGTTCCAATCACTTTGGAAATTGCAACAATCAGCGAGATTTCGTTGCTTTTATACAAGTTTGGTGCTGATTTTTGTTGATGCAAAGCTTTAATTGAAGATTGTAGCCAGCTTGATTTGATGCATTGTTACTGAAGTTGCCGTGAAAGGCCAACTATGGAGCACCAAACAAATACCTGTTTGCTATTGTGTCTGCAAAATCAAATAATTTTAGAACAAAGAATGGGTCAGAACTGGCAGCTTGGCAGCATCAGCGTTTAGAAAACAGGATTTGTTCAGTGTTTGACCTTGGTCTTCTGTAAACATGTTTTTTCATTTTTTATCCTATGTTGACATAAGCTTGACAATTTGATAGTAATAATAGACCACAGGACTGGGACTTTTGCATTTTTGTCAAGCTTGTTGATATAAGTGGGCAAGACTGAATTAAAAATTGAACATTTTAATGAATGCTAATTCAGTTACAGCTATATTTCTGTGAATGATATCATATTTTGCCACTTAAATTCAAGATAGAGATGGCAAGATCAATCCATCTCTCCATCTGATGGGATGAGTATACCATCAGCCTTGATCTGACTGACGCATATTTTCACGTCCCAATCCACCCAGTGTCACGGAAAATTTTACATTTTGCTTACCACAATACAGTTTCAAGTCCTACCCTCTTGACTTCAACATCAGCCTTTGGGTTTTGACCCAGGTTATGGATTGCGTCATCATCCAGTTCCGACTGACTTCATTCGCAGCATACCTGGAGAACATCCTCCAAAAACATATGGTAAGTTCTGTTCTACTCAAAGGCAGAAACAATCTTCTCACTTTTAGATCATCTGCCTTTCTAGTGAACTTGGAAAAGTACAACCTTCGTCCATCCCAGCTTTTTGTCCATCGTCTCTTTGAGTCCATTTCCAGCAGGATTTGGATTTCAGCGAGAGAGTTCTTGCAATTCCTCAGATTATTCCTTGCGGTGGCAGACTTGATCCTGCACTGGCCATCTTTTTTTGCACCCTTTACAGATGACGTTGCTTGCACAATGGTGCCCCTTGTTAAGTCCCCTCGATCAAAGAGTCATGATCACACCCAAGATATCATGTTCCTGTGTTTCTCCAGTTCCAGAAGCTTGGGCCATGGTCACAGTGTCAATCGGTTGAGAGGGGTTGTGGGCATTTGCCTACCCTCCCATGGTCTTGGTACCAAATATAATTCAGAAGTTAATGGGGTCAGAAATGCAAGATGATTCTGATAGCCCCTTTCTGATGGGACAAGTCCTGGGTTAATGATCTACTCAACCTAACGATAGAACTGACCAGGAAAATTCCTGCCAGCCTGAATCTTTTCAAGCAACCACAGTCATGGGTGTTCTATTCCAGATGGATCATCTTCTTCATGCTTGGCTCTTGTCCAGACAGCCTTGCATGATAAACAATTTAAACCTCTGATTGTGGAGAGAATCACAAGCAAGGAGGCACTCCACTCTGAAGGCTTACAAGGGAAATGGAATGTTTTCAGGGAGTAATGCCAAATCAATAACATTGTCCCTCTGAGTGTCTCAGTCCCTCTTTGTCACTTCAAGGAGAAACAGTTGGCCCCAAAAACTATTGGGCATGATAAAGACCTGTTGGATCTTTTAGCCAATTTTGATCACAATCGACCAAAATCCTTCGCTCTGTTTCCGAAATGGAATCTGTCCTGGGTTTTAACAGGGCTCAATAAAGCCTTTAGCCACACTTTGCTAAAGTTACTATCATGCAAAGCATGTTTCCTGATAGCTTTAGCTTCAGCATGCAGGGTGAACAAGTTACATGCCCTTTCCATTGACCCAGTCTATCTTCAGTTCAGCTTCAGCATGCAGGGTGAACAAGTTACATGCCCTTTCCATTGACCCAGTCTATCTTCAGTTCAGCCTCAGCATGCAGGGTGAGCAGGTTACATGCCCTTTCCATCAACCCAAACTATCTTCAGTTTAGATCGTATGGTTTTGTGGTCCTCTGGACACAACCAGGCCTTATAGCCAAAAGTAGGTTACTAATTGTTGGCAATCAAAGAGTTGTCATTCACTCGGTCTGTTCCATAGACAGGTCGAGAGCAGCAGCCATGCAAGATCCTGTTCGTGCACTCAAGCACTACTTGAAACGCAGAGAGACAAGTCGTGGCACATACAAACGCCTCTTTTTCTGGTGAAAGTCGGGAAACAGGACATACCCCTCAAGCCCTTGCTTCATGGCTGAAAGGGGTTATACACTCTGCGTACTTGGAGATCTCACAAGATCAGAGTCTCCTCATGAAGATCACCACTCATGAGATTTGAGTCTTCTCTGTGAGCCTCACATTCGAATGTAATGTTGCGATCTGAAATATATTTGAAGCTGTTGACTGACATGCAGAATCAACCTGCTTACATTTTTATCTGAGATGTTTAGCAGTGCAGAGGTAAATCTTGAATCTGGTAGGTCCAGTGGCGTCAACCCAGACGACCACCAGATCCAATTAAAACAATCAATGCAGCCTATCAGCTTCACTGGATTCACCAGTGAATTTTGTAGGTAAGAAGATTTCAGTAATTATCTTCTTAACCATATGTAAGGGTCACAGGTCAGTTGACTCTAGGCTGTGTTTAAGTGTAATTAGGAGAATGGGTTATTGTTTGAATGGGGAATCCAGCCTTCATTCCTTAGAAGGATGCCTGAGGTAGAGGTTGAATGCTCATCATTTCCTCCTCCTATTATTTATTTTCCTAACCTTAATGTGATTGGAGAACATATTTGAAGAAGGAATCAGAATTTTAAGTAAATTATATTTCTCTGAGAATACTTACCCTATCACATTACTTAAAAACCCTCTCAACCACCCCACCATGTGAGCATCCTCATTAGTATATTGCTCAGCTTAAAAACTAGTGATACCTGGCTTGGCGAGGGGAGGTAATGGGCAAGAGTTATTGCCCTTGTGTATATGAGATGGACAGGAAAAGACATTTTTCGTGTCGTTTAGTAGCGCTGGATTTGAGAGGTGACAGGTTTATATCCCTAATGATTGGATAAGTATTCTTGGAGAAACATAATTTACTTAAAAATTTGCTTTCTATGAAAATATTTAGCTTTTACTTTGTGAAACCCCTCTAGAAAGGCCACCCCTTTTATGAGGCAACTTTTCTGCTGCAGAAGTGGTGACCTTAAATGAGGAGGAGTACTAGTGTGCCCATAAAATTTTACCAGTTTCTTCCAGTAGGGCATTATTATTGTTGTAATAAAGTAGTATTGGCAAAAACCGAAACTTTACAATAGTATAGGAAAGTTGGCATACATCCACATACACAAATGCATTGTAAGATACATTTACAAGTGAATCAAATAAATGGTTATAATAATACACACCAGATCATCATTAAATAGCCCATTGGTTTGAGATGATGATGTTTACAGTAATCCTTTAATTGAAGAAAATATAATGGACCCACATAATGGTTACTATTTCTTTTAATATATTTGGTTGGTTTCATATTTTCAAAAAATGCTATGCCAAATCTTGGGAGTCCATAAAAGGCATATATATATATATATATATATATATATATATATATATATATATATATATATATATATATATATCATGATGAAGTAATGAAATGCTAATAATGAATCCCAGATTGCTTTTGTGGATGGCTGTTGGACGGAAAGGCCTGCTTCAATAAGGTATCTGTAGAGTAAGCTTGCATGTTCACGGTCTCAAAGTATTTTCCCACTTCTGGCTGTGCATGCTTTACCCAAAGTTATGATATATATATTTATGTTCCCTTTGATGAACTTTAAAGTTGTAGATATAATTGATCTTTATTTGGAATGGGTTTTTTGGCTTTTTAATCAGTATTGCTGCAACTAAACATGTTTATTAAGACAAACTTGATGAGACTGAAACTGACATCATCATCATCATCATCCTTGTTATTGTTATTATTGTTATTATTATTATTATTATTATTATTATTATTTAATTTGCAGAGACTGAAACTGACATTATTATTATAATTATTATTATTATTATTATTATTGTTACTATTATTATTATTATTATTATTATTATTATTATTAGCTTTAAATGTTAATGAGTTGTGGTAAAGTCCTGTGTCTACTGTGAATCATCAACAGTTGCTATTTTCAAATTCTCAAAAACCACATGGCCAGAGAGCGTTCTGGCATAATGTGCTTTCAAGTTTATGCAGAGGGTTCCAATATGGACACCATTACAAAAATAGCAAATTCTTTAACGACTTCACAAAAGCCACTTAATAGGAATTAATCAAATTTGACAGAGAACCCAATCACGAAGGGCTTTAAAATGTGGAGATGATGTTGACTCACCATCAGATATGGGCACTGTTTCTACAGATAGACAAACTTTAAATGACTTCTCAAAAACTACTACATGGAACTTTACCAATTTAACAGAAATCATCCTGGTATGACAGGTTTTTGAGTTTGCACAAATTAAACTGACCCACCATTCATTATGACCTCTCTTACTAAAAGTTCAAAAGCTTAAAACTGTTCTCAAACAGCACACAACATAATTTGACCAAACCTAACATCATTACCTGAAGGTTTTTAGTTTTGTATAGATGATGTTGATTTGCCATAAAATATAAACACTGTTATTTAAAACACAAAATCTTGAAGATGACATTTTCTCAGACATTGCTCAACAGAATTTTACCAATTGGACAAAAAGAATCTTGATATGAAGGGCCATCAAGTTTTTATAAATTTACCAATTTTACTTCAAGTAAATCATTATTACATTACTATGAAATAAATATCCTGTGCAATAGTTGTTCTCAAAAACCTCTCAACAGAATTGACCAAAGTTTGCAGCAAACATTTTAGAATGAAGGACTTTAATATTTTTTACTATTGATGCCAATCTCCCATAAGATATGGCTGCTGCTACTGAAAATAAACGTGCATTTAAAAAAGTCTTCTCAAAAATAACTCTGGTGAATTTGACCAAATGTGGCAGAAAGCATTCTAGCCTGGAGGCCATTCATATTACACAAATGATGCTGACCTGCCTTCAGATATGACTGTCATTACTGCCTGTCAAGATTGGACAAATGATGTATAAAAAGGAGAAACTTTGGATCAAAATTGTCGCATAACATATACAGGAAACAACATTGGAAGAAATTTCAATGAAAAATAGGAACCATCCCAATGAACAAAATTTTTTGGCCTAATGCCCTTGCATTTGGCTTGTTAGCAGTTGCCAGTCAGGTGAACAATCTTAGGTCTACTTGGGCCACATTATTATTATTATTATTATTATTATTATTATTAGGATTTGTTATATGCTGATGATGATGAGCTTACTGAGTTGCCAGATCCAGCAGAGCGACTTGAAGAACTGCTTACCAGGTACATTCTTACTGCACTTGAGGCATTCAGCTTTGTCTTCATTCATGTACAGTAATTTCATGTGTTACTGAAATTATTTTTAAAAAATTCACAAAAAAAAATTGTTGCTTTTACTACCTTTATAACTTGTTTTCATTGGAGCAGATTTTGCACATTAGTGAGGAGGTTGTTGAGGAAGAGGAGAGTAGAGAACCTACAGAATATCGCTAACTTATACCTTCAATATGCAACCAATCACCTTTTCTTACGTTAAAATGGAGGATTTAACCTAAGACCACAGTGGTGCAAAGTGAATGTTTACTGCTTTGCTATTCTGGCTCCACAGTGGTAACATTTTCTAAGCACAAAAACTAAATTCAGACTCAGAACTCATAAGGGAAGATATACTTAACTTTCCTTGAATATCATTGAAATTTAGTGTTCATAAAGAGATGTCAGTAATAACAAAGTAGTGTAAGTTTCTGGATTCCAATCTAATAAGATCAAATATTTTGAGTTCTGAACCTGAGTTCATTTGTTATGCTCAGAAGTTGTCCTGACAATGGGAATGGGTCCTGATCTAAGAGTTTGTCAGAAGTTGACATGACAATGGGTCCTGATCTAAGAGTTTGTCAGAAGTTGACATGACAATGGGTCCTGATCTAACAGGTTATGCTTAGAAGTTGTGATTGCAGTAGGTCTGGGATACTTAAATTTATGCATAGAATATTTGTAAGCTTAAGCATAAGAAAATCTTTGTTCTATTTTCATAAGTGCATTTCACAAAGATATCCATAGGAAAGTTTTGTACATTTAAGAATGACTTTTGCATAAGTCATTCTTTCGCATGTTAGGTAGATAATTACTGTTAAATGTAAAAGGACATCTGCACGTTACTTAGTAAGGACAGTAATGAAGATGATGATGACAAGAATAACAATGACAACACAATGGCCAAAATAAAATATCACCCCAAAGTGTCTTGACCTATTGGCCATAGTGAATGAAAATGAAACAGCTTAGCCATACCATTTTATCTGTCTGTATGAAAATGGTTATATAATCACTTCACTATTTTTATAGGCTTTTATTCATGAACATACTGGAGGTCCGCAGACTCTCATTTCCAGCAACAAACCAGCAGAGTCAGCTATTATAAATAAGAAGTTAAATGTGACATTGATGCAGTCTTTTACATCATCCTCAACCTTCCAAAATAGTCGTTGCACTACTAGGAATAAAGTTTTAATTTCACCTTTTTTTCAGTTGTTTGCATTGTAAAACCAAAATCAGAAGAAAAATAAAAATCATTAATTCATTATCTTACAATCCTCCATGTTCATTGGCAAATCCAACCTTGGGATAAAATTATGTTGTATATAGTGGAACACGATGTAGAACCATTTTATTAAATCAGGGAATACTTCAAAAAGATCCCCCTATCTTTCCCAGACATATACACAAACATACACATATGCACACTCTTTATACATTCTCTAAAAACCTGGATTAAGTCAAGTTAATCCAGAGGTCTCAGAAACGCTTAACCATGCCTTTTTGGATGCAAATTTTTGATCTGGGACGCAGAAAATCACTTTTACAGGAGTCCTCCTTATGCACCGATTTGCTGGACAGCAAATTCAAGGGCTTGCCATTCCTGCTTCTACCACCTGCTGAGTGAGAAAATATGTTGATCAATTGATCATTTTAGCTGTGCTAATATTTACAATCAGAAAATTCAGTAGCTGAAAGACCCACAGATGTACATGTTGTCATTGTAAGAGTACATTTGAAGAACATGACCCAATAGCTTGGCGGTAGGTTTGAAGACTTAGACTAGCTGCAGTGTGGTGGGAAAATGTGCTGATATTTACAATGACTGAATTCAGAGTCAGAAAGACCTAGTGATGTACTTGTGTATAAGAGTACATCAAGTGAACAACTTTAGCTTTCATTATTGTGTTTGTTTCCAAGTGTGGCCGAATAAGTAGTGCATGTGACCTCGAAATCAAGACATGTTGAGACTTAGACAAAATGCCATTTGCAAATTTGGATAAGTATTTTGGGGTTAAACAGCAAATTGATGAAGATTGTAATGAAATTCAGCAGAGTGCTGGAAGTTGCTAGAACTAATATTTCACATGGAACACTATGTGTGATGCCTAGCTTAGTGCTTGGAATAAGACCTTTCCTTGACCTGACATAATTCACTCTCACTCTAATGGACAAACAAGAACTATATATGATTGCTGTAAAGAAGTTAGAAATTAAGCTCAGTGGCAACCACTGGTTTTTTCATCTGGAAATTTAGCCACTTCAGGTATGCCCAGTTTGCTTCTGGTAGGAGACTGCAACTTTTGCTGGTGGGACTCCTGTTTTTCCCAAAATAGGAGTCCTGAACTCCTAGTTTTAAAATACTAGCGAGACCTCTGTTAATCATCATATCTCATTAATATTTTTAACTATATGATACAATTTTTTTTAAAAATAATTCTTTACTTAACACATTAATATTAATAAATAAAATGCGAAAAAATATTTGGTTAACTGTTAATATTAGAAGAAAAAAAACTTGTCTCTTCTGTTATTTACTGTTTGAAATGACAACCTCTATTTTTATTCATCCTAATCAAGATTTTACCTTACAACAACTTAGAAATTTTCGATAACGTTTAATAAAAAGAACAAATGTAAAATCAGCCATAAATTTTGTGGATTTTTAGCACTTACTAAGAAGTGTACAAAACATTTTTTACAGACTGATTTATCTATAATACTTGCAAGAAATACTGACAGTATCTTGTGTTGGATAAATGGAGGAAGATAACTTGAACATGGGTTGGTACATACTTTTTTGATGTGATTAATTCCAACTAAAGAGGGAAGCCATTACAAATGTCCACTGTTTTTAGAGAGATTTGCCCCACCACCATCCCCAAAGCAGCATTCAGCATTAGAAATATTTGTCATCATCAATAATTTGCCACGAAGAGTATCTCATGGGGAGACCAACAATTACGATTAAAAGAAACATGCAAGAAGATAAGCTTAACTTCCCTTAGAGCATATGGGTTTGGTGTTTTAAGCAACAGTGAATTCATATGTTGAAATTTTGCCAATTTCAGAGAGATTTATAATTTACATGCAGACAATGACGCCTTTGGGGGTTTCTTCTGCCTTCATACTTCCTCCTTGTAGACAGCAGCAGGCATGGAAGCCAACTGACTGAAGGATTGCCGAGCATTAGTGTCTTTTATATAGAAATTCAGAGCACCATGTTCGACAGTCATATAAATTAACTTGATAGTTTGTGCTGCTCTGGCAAAGAAACAAAATCATTGTATTGCAACAAAAGGTCACATTTATTTGACACTACTGGAACAAATGATGATATCATCATTGAAATGTCTCACAATTTTCTGACCAAAGCAGATACAATAAATTGATAACTAATTGAAAATAACATCTACTTTCTGCATCACTGATCTCGAGGCATAGAAGTTCTGTGGAAAAAAAATCATTACAATTCTGTGTTGAATAGCATTCAAATACCCCAAAGTATGCACATTTTTTTTCTTCTTTTCATTTAATATATGTCTTTTCACTTAATATAAGAGGCGGTCGCAAGGTCTGTACTGGGGTAATCCTTACATAATCCCTAGAGCTTTAATAATCCCAGAACCTGAACAGGCAAAGATGATCTCAGTCATGAAGTGCTTGAAAACATAGTGAAATCAAGAATAAAATATTAGAATACAGGGTATACTAAAACTGTGATTAACCTGCCTATGGGCCAGTGTCATCCTTGAACTCTTGCTAAATTACTTTCTCTTTATGTGAGCAGCCTCCATAGAGAAGACAAATTTACTGCATGTATTTTATGTCTGGAACTGCATATATGTAATTTTTGAAGTCTGTTTTTATATGTGTTAAGAAAGGTTATCATGTCCAAACTTGAGTTATTGATAACTGTTTAGAATTTTCTAATATTGTTTACATGAGTATAATGTTGTAGGTTTTGTTGATGGAAGAGAATGAGGAGAGAGAGATTTAATGTACGTAGCTGTTTTTTAAAGATTATCTCAGAATGTATAAAGTAGACCATCCTTTCTGGTTTTGTGTTGTGTGTGACCTTTAGATAAATTTAAAGTGTATTGCTGTAAATATTTTTTTCAGAGTTAGATCCAAGGACCACAAGAAGAGAGCTATCCGCAGAATCCCTCTGTCCCTTGGTCCTGGTGTTAATTTAAGTGTTGGAGTGTGAGTAAATTCTTGATAAATATATATGATTATGTAAAGTGAACATCGATGTGATCATGTTGACTTCTTTATTGATCTTAAATAAAATACTAATTGTTGTTCAAACATTAAGAACTAATGTAGTTTTGCTAAAGTCATTCTGTTCCTGATTGTTGACTTATCTGCACCTCTTTTGTCAACCAAAACTTCCAGACAAAAATTATAGATCTTTACAGTTGCTGCTGGGCCCAAAATGGTACAAGAAAAGTCATGTCTAATCTTTACTGGTGGGGCAGGGTAGTAAAAAAAATCCATTACACAGCTCTTTAATGGTGAATAGATAGCACATGACATTTCATCTGGTTTACACTGGCTCACACCTCTTGGTTGGCCTCATCTAAAATGTCCACATACTTAAATACTGATTTTGTCAGATATATTTCCTGGGACAATTATGTAATAATCTTAGAAGGAATATTGAGCAACAAATAGCAAAAAAACCCAGAATAATTGCCATTTTAAGTTATCCATAATAAAATTCTCAATAAGGATATCTTATAATGCTGAAATAATTGGTACTGTATACCAACACGTTATGTAAGACTTGTGCTTAACATACTGTACTGTTTGCTAACATAGTTTGCTCACAGTATTCTTTACATTACTAAAATGTATTTAGTTGTACAGTAGAATTCATCTATAAAATTCATATAATTTTTTTTCATCAGAATAGACATTAAAATTTTGATAAGAAAAATTACAGGAGACAGTAAACATGAAGGAAAATCATGCACAAATTAGTACCATTTTCTGCAGATCTTAATGGGTTGGACTGATATCTTGTAATAGAGTAACAGGTTCACCTGTAAAATCAGTTTAGAAGTCTCTGATGATAGAAGGGTACCAGTCTTTCCCACAATGGTTTGCAGAAAATGGTGTTGCAGCTTGGTAAAATTTAACATGTAAGGGCTGAATGCTGTTTTTGTAGCCTGAATTTCAAGTAAAATTATTATGGTGCTTGCAGAGTGTTGCACTTCCTTTGAATATTGGCTCATCTTGCTTGAGGCAATATGGGCATGTTTTATGGCCCTGTTCCAGGGCTTAAAATTAGGAATGTTTATTCACTAGCCTGCAGGATCACTGAAATAAATTTTTTACTGCAGATGCCACTTCAGTTTCCTATTCAGCATTTTTATTTGTTAACATTATCTCAAAACAATAACAACTGTATTTACCAACAAGACCTATGAATGAACACCGCACACTTTCATATTTCTTTGAATACTCATTGCTCCAACAAATTAGTGATGGCTGGTTTTCAGTGATCCATTGGCAAAATCAATAACTGGTGGATAACAGATTAGCATTCATTTTGATCCCAGTCATTCCTATTGTGCATGCATCCATCAGTAGGCAGTTGGTATTTGCTGTTTGCAACCTGTAAACAAAAACACCCAGTTCGAATCACAATTGGCAGAAATTGGAGATCCAGCTGGGTCCAAATGTCCCAAGTCAGATGTTACCAGGATTGTACTAAGTGTAACTCATGTTGACATGGTTCAGACTGGCTGTGTTGCATACTAGGTATACATACATATTGTTATTCACAAAAAGGACACTTAAAGATGCTAAAAGTTCAAGTAAAATCTCTGACTTGTTGGCTAACTTTGACCAACCTTGGTTATTCATATTGTTCCCTAAATGGTATCTCTCATGGTTTCTGACATGGCTCAGTTCCAGTAAGCAAGAGCCTTTGACCAGAACACCACTGAAGTTGCAATCATGTAAGATGCACTTCCAGATAATCTTAGACTTAGCTTGTAGGGTGTTACATTCAGTTTCACACAGATGGTTTGTTGCTGAAGCAGTCAGGATTCATGGCCAAGAACCAGTTGCAATCAACAAGTAATCAAATAGTGGTCATTTGCCCCCTGTCCTTGCTTGAACCTATGAGAAAGGCAAGATTCTTAGGTACATATAAGCATTTGTCAGTGCAGGGGATGACTGTCTCTGCCATTGAAAGAGGAAAAGCAAGACATCACTCACCAAGCTTTTGACTTTCTCTAGCTTGTCTTCGTGATCAAACTTTGCAGTGAAGAAGAATGAGTCAAGTTGGTCTGATGGGGGTTGCCTAGATGTCCACCAGACTTTGTAAAGGCCAGCACAACCTATCATGGGTACTGGTTTTAAGATTTGCTAAATTCTTTCTAGAAAATATCTTTATTATCATGATTGTATATTGATGCACCTGGCAAGTACTGTATCCAGGTAGGTAAACAAGGCTGTTTATATCCTTGCTTGTCAATTAAAAACAGTTGCCTGATAATGTTTCAATGTACTTTTAAAAATAAAGAATTCTGGTTGCAGTTTTTGGCATCTTTACATGATAGTCCTTTAGTATACTTTAAAAATAAAGAATTCTGATTGTATTTCTGGCATTTTTCTTTTCATACATTAAACTATGATAATCTGTTCATCGCATACATGTGCTGCCACCTGTGATAAGTCTCACTAAAATACATGCCTGCAAACATGACCCAATTCTGATACCAATATTGTTTAACAACATAAAAATTGTTTTTTGACAACAGAATATGTTACTAAAATAATATACATTTTTTAAAATAAAAATAAGCTAACAACAAAGTGCAGTGGCTTGCTATAGACATTTTTTAAATGAACATTCACAGACATTTTTAACATTTTTATCCATGATAAGAAAACCAGGTGCAAAGACAGTTTTTTTCTCCTAGAATACAACACATCTTGCCAGATTAACAAATTAAACTCATTTACTTCGGTAATGTTACTTTGTTGTAATTTAAAAGTCACTGGTTGAATAGTGAAAAGGTTTGTAAATTTCTAGAACCATTCTATGGTTATGTTATATCCAAATTAGAGTTAAATGTTTACGATGTTAGTCATTACAGAAATGAAAAAACTGTCAAAGGGAAAACAAAGAATACAAACATGGGTATTTAAAGATTTTTATTCTTTATTTAAACTTACATACTATACCAACTCAAAATTCAAACAGTTTAAACTCTAAATTTGCTTGATAACTACAGATCAAGATGGAAACCAAGTTGGCAAGTTACCTCAGAAAAATTAGTAAAAAGGTTCCTATGGGGCATACTTTACCGTAATTCTACTAAAGCTTCCTTAGCAACACCAGGTTTCATAGCAACCTGGTGGAATACTTTTTTTTAACTTTTTCAAGACAGTGACTTGGCAGATTCTGATCAGACTTGGTAGGTGAGTGACCCAGGTCCATATGGACCTTTGTTTTCTTATATTTTCCCATTTTTATTAATTCTAGGTATCTTTATCCATTCGGTCCTTTTTGCATGTTCATTTAGGTACACGCTGGTACGACCCTGCCCCAAACCTTATCCAGTAAAGCTGAGCAAGAAAGACAATGAAGGATTGAAGAGTCACACCAAAACATATCTTAAGGTCTGTATCTTATTATTTTGGAAACCCATTGGTGCAAAAAAATTCAGTTGCATTTTTAAATGGGCACCAGTTTTGATAAATATATTTGTTGTTTAGGTGGGAACTGTACAATAAGGAAGAGTAATGTATTGACGTGTATGCAACATGTACCAGATAAATGCAAAACTACTGTTTTGGGTGTTATCTTTATCTTAGGAACCGAAGTCCTACTGGAGACTTGCAAGAACATCATCAGACAAGGAGGATAGGCGGCCTCTGTCAAATTTATGTATCTGCTATCTAAGGGGATCAAAGCTAGTGATGTCTCTTTACTTAGCCTGCGGCAGAGTTAGTGTTCCTTTTCAATGAAGATTTCATTGATGACAACAGGCACATTAATCTCAAGCAAGTAGCAGTGAGCCATTCTGCTCAAATGCTTGCCAAAGCTGGGCAGAGTTTCAACTACACATTGTCTCAGCTGGAACAAGGCTTAACATGTGCTAGGTTTCTGACATTTTTTTTTAAAAAAATGGAGTTAAAGCATGTATATACATTTAGACAAGTTCTAGTTCCAAATTTAAACATCATTTTATAATTTTATGTACAAATAAAGTTATCGTTTGTAAAATATAGATTCCCCTCCAGTTTATTTTATTTATTGTATGGCTAATCATATATTTTCTCTATATATAATCAATTTAACTGCGTTGACCTTATTTTTGTTCATTCACCTGTTGGATTTTAATATCCAGAATCTAACTATTCTTAAGCTCATATCTAGTTTTGTTTTTACTTTTACTGTTAATAATCAATATTAAATGCCACGATTGTGTTATATCCGAATTCACGTTATAGCGGAGCATGCTATAGTGGGGTCACTCTGTATATTTGGTTTTGTTTGATATAGAACTATCGGATGATAGCAAACTTGCTGTTCTTTTGAGTCCTCAATTACAGTTATGTGTAATATAGGTTGCTATAGATGCAATTTATGTGCATTTCATTCTGCATTGTTGAGACTGCCATTTCCCTTCTTGCTGGCATACTTTCAAAGGATCCTGAAAGTAACTTTGGAATCGGTGTAGAGGATAACCTACAAGAAGCTCATTTGCAACATAGCAACTTTTGTTTCCCATCTTGATTTTAGTTTCCTGGCTAATCCAAGACAATCTTTTAATGTTGATTATTCAGATACGAGATAAAAATATGTAATTCAAATATTCTTTTTGAGCAATAATGTACATGCATATGCTTATTATCAGCAGAAGAATAATATTTCAGGGGAGTAATTTTTAAAAAAACTTTTCAGGCAGACATGAATGATTTTCACATTTGATATGTTTCAAGTCAGGTGTCATGATTTTCACTGAAGTCAAAAAATGAGTCATGGGCTTTTGGATAAATATGGTTAATATGCATAAAAAGTATTATAAAAATGTTAAATCTATAAAATTCAGTAACTGTACAGTAAGTCAATAAATGACTTTTAGTCTTGAATTATGTTACAACTATGTTTGTTTGGGCAAGTATACATTGTCAAATTCAATGAACAGTCATGCTCTTTTGCATTCATAAAATGTTCCATTTATTGAGTTTTCAGACCTTAAAATTATTTTTATGTATTCTGTGAGTACTTCTTACCATATTGGACTTTCTACAGTATAAAATTTGCCTTACAATATGCACTAGCAAAATATGTCATCTTTCTGAAATAATTTTAATTTACATATTTCAGGTTGGAAATGTTAAAAAAAGTTTTGTCACAGAAATGTGAACAAAGGGAGCAGTAATGCCTCTTCTTTTACTTGAACTTGGTACACAGCCAGTGTGGTGGCACTCTACATTTTCATATTTTGCGCAGGGTTAGATTTTTAAAGAAAAATAATTTCCCCCGTTTTTTTCACTGGTTCTACTGGCTGTTTAAAAAAGACCTTGTATATCTTGGGTATTATTCAGAGAACTTTTAATTCCATTTAGTTCGGTGTATGATTGATGTGTGTAATATGGGTTGTAGAGTATACAGCTTGGCCTTACTTCAGATGTGCAATTTCAAAAAAACTGCTAGCTCCACATGGTCATTTTCACATCCTGGACTTCGGACATAAATTGTATACAAAAAGAACTGATAACTTATTTTATGTTTTATATATTTGGTAATTCATTCATTGCAATTTCAAAAGCTGGTATTGTCTAGTCTTGCAAAAATTTTTACCCTATTTTAATAGCTGATTTAGACTAATTCAGGCTGATTTTTTGAGCACAAGGGAGCAGGCATTTTAGTTAGCTGTGTGTTTAGATCATGTACAGTTTCCACAAGTACAATATCCAAAGAAAATTTAGCCATGGTACATGAAAATAACATAGAGGTATACCAACATTCCCTCCATTGTGCATGTTGTAAATGTAAACAACTTCACCTTACACCTGCCACTCTCTCAGAAGTACTTAATATCTTTAGAACACCCCCTGTTGGGAATTGCTCCCTGGAAGTGGTGTTTTATGCTTTTATTATCATTGGCATTGCGGAGCATATATAGAAATATAATTTCAAGATGCACTTACTGAACTGGGCTATTGTCATCAACCAGAAGAGCTTATATGGTCAGCCGTCTGTCATCCAGTGTTCTACTGTCTATTCATTAGTACAAATGTATTATCAGTACAGCTCCTAAACAACTTGGAGGATTGCCTTACAACTTCACAGACACATTTATCCACAGGTCTAGTTGGTCCAAAATGAAAACTGCTGGTCAGACCTCCACTGCAGTAGCCATTTTGAAAGTTTTGTCACCACTTCTCCTAAATGGATGGTCATATCAACATGGAGTATTCACCAAAAGACTTATTATGATGTCTAGTTGGCCATAAATGGAAATGGTTCCACTGGGATATCCAGTATGGCCATCACAGTTGCTTTATTGAAAATCTTGTTATCACTACTTCTCCTGAATGGATGGTCACTAAAAGACTTTTTTGAAGTTTGTTCTAAATGAAAATGGTGCTGATATGAAGTCCATTATGGCCACAATGGCAGCCATCTTGAAATCTTGTTGATGATGCTCTTTCTGAACAGATGGTGATATTATTGGCATGGAATTTTCACCTGATGACTTCTTATGATGTCTTGTTGGTCCTAAATGAAAATGGTGCCAATCTGACATCCAATATGGCCATCTCAGAAGCCATCTTGAAAATCTTGTTATTGCTAATTCTCCTTAACAAAAAGTTATGTGAACATGGGGGTTTGCTGGAAGATTTCTTATGATGACCAGCTGGTCATAAATAAAAATTGTGCCGATCTGAAATCTAACTACTACTTTTAGATGAATAGTCGTATCAACAATGGATTTTAACCAGAAGACTTCTTATGATATCTAGTAAATGGAAGGTACTTGACAAGGTACTTTCACCATAAATTATGATATCTAGTAAATGGAAGGTACTTGACTAGGCACTTTCACCATAAATTATGATATGGAGTAAATGGAAGGTACTAGACTAGGCACTTTCACCATAAATTATGATATGTAGTAAATGGATGGTACTTGACTAGGTACTTTCACCATAAATTATGATATCTAGTAAATGGAAGGTACTTGACTAGGTACTTTCACCATAAATTATGATATCTAGTAAATGGAAGGTACTTACAAAGGTACTTTCACCATAAATTATGATATCTAGTAAATGGAAGGTACTTGACTAGGTACTTTCACCATAAATTATGATATCTAGTAAATGGAAGGTACTTGACTAGGTACTTTCACCATAAATTATGATATCTAGTAAATGGAAGGTACTAGACTAGGTACTTTCACCATAAATTATGATATCTAGTAAATGGAAGGTACTTGACTAGGTACTTTCACCATAAATTATGATATGTAGTAAATGGAATCTGACTTAAAGTATGAACATATTGAAAATCTTGTCACTAGTTCTTCTGAATGAATGGTGGTATCTACACGGGGTTTTCACCAAAAAAGTCTTTAATGCTGTCTTATTTTGTCCTAAATGAAAATGCTAGCAATGTTATATCCAATATGGCAGCCAAAGTGACTAATTTAAAATCTTTTCACTCAAGAAAATCAGAGATAGTTGCAACACTAAAAAGAAAAAATGGTCTTGAATTCCTGGAAATTCTATTCAGACAATAGACTGGCAGTCTCTTTTAGGGACACTTGTTTCTATTTTACAGTATTAGCAGTGACATTAAGCATTTCTTTGGGAAACATTAATATGTTATCAAATACAAGTGTGGTTGGTATGTGTCTATATTTTAATCTAATGCTTTAGTTGATTTATATCAGAATCCTAGAGATTAAAACTTAGAGAAGTCATCCTTGCCGTAGTTTCTTTTTCTCAGTATTTGATATTTAGTGTGTGTGTGAAATTGAAACATTCTTTTGTTTGTATAGGATACAGGGGAGGTTCTGATGCCTCAGGATTTGAAGAAGGCCCAGACGTATGGAGGAAAAAGGATATGCTTTGAGAATGATGAAGTTACTGAAATTAAAAGGTTTGAAGAGCCAGGTAATGAAAACATTGCTCTTATCATAAACAGGCTTAGGACAGCCCAATTGTACTACGTTTACTTTGTATGTCTGCAGTCTTTATTTCAATCCCAGTTTCTGTCACATTCATCCATGCAGAGACATTAATTTGTGATGGATTATTCAGTTCATTCACCCAAGCACTACCTATAGAAGCTACATCTCTGCTCTCAAGGGTATAGTTGAAGTGTGGAGGGCTTTTGCTACAAGAGACAGTATTTGATAAAAGTTTGTTCTTGCAACTATCATGCAAACATGTAGATCCCAACCAGTGTTGTATAGATTACTGTTTTAAAGATAATGAATTAAAATTGCAATTCCTATATAAAAAAAATAGTAGTTGATTACAGTTACTCTGTCACAGTTGTAATCAATTAAATTTAAATTTTTTATCCAGGCAATTAGAATATAATTACATTATTTCCGTTTGGTCTGTCACAACTCGGTTCTAGTTGGTTAATTCACATTTTCCACAGAACAATGTTCTTCTCACTAAGAGTTTAGTGTAACACATGGAATACAATACTGTAGATATAATAGCACAAAATTTTAAAACATTTTCTTTGTTGGTTCTCTGTTGTTTATTTTTATCTCTGTTATTCTAATCGTGCTGTTTTGTTGTAAGTTGCTAATTATAAATATGACAAATTGTAATTGTAATTGAAAAGTAATTATAACATTGCATTACTTTTCCAGATTTTGTAATAAATTACAATTAGGCCAACAACAAAAAAATGTGTGCATTTCCAGTCGGCCGACAATCTGTTTTCGGTGCTGAGCCCCACAATTTCCTCCTCCCCAGGGTAAAAAGATTAATAAAAAATAAATTCTGAAATTGAGTTGTGCATTTAATTGAGCCAGTGTTTGCCCAGTACTTGAAGCACTTAGTACATTGTGTATACTAATCAATATAATATGTGAAGGTTTGTAAAAAAATATTTACATTAAACAAATTCCCGAAAATCGATTTGTGCATCTAATTCAGCAGGTTTTGCCCAGTACTTGTAGCACTTAGTACATTGTATATACTTATCATTATACTATACTATCTATCTATCTGTGTGTATATATATATATATATATATATATATATATATATATATAATGTTTATAAAATAAAAAACTCTCTACCTACGCTCATTTTAAAACCAGTGCAATAGGAAACATATTTTTAGGGTCTTACCGATTACTTTTGTGTGTACGGGAATTGATTACAAGTACAATTTTATATTTCAAGTCATCAATTACTTAATTGATAACTTTAATAACTAATTACTGTACAACACTGATCCCATCCTATATCAGGCTCTGTGTAGATGAGTTGACATTTTGTCTCAATGATTTTCATGATTTGCTGTAGGTGAACAGCAAGTTTTTTTATGCAAGAATTTTAAATAAGTCTTTATAGGGTTTGACACCTGTTACAAAATTGATTTACATTGTAAATTCTAAATGAGCTGATGAAATTATTTTGCAATTGAACCCTAGACATTAAGTTTTAAAAAATGTTATCATTTACATGGCTTTTGAACAAAGCTGATAGCTGGTGATATTTCACAATAGATTTGTGCAGGAATTGCCACCAGCCAATCCAGAGTTCTGAGAAAGTTTGTTGTAAAAAGTTTAATAATTCATTGCTGTATTCTGCTTAAGATAATTCATGCATTTAAGATTAGCATCATTGATTCAGTACAGATCTAAGTCTAGAAGATGCTTTTTCCAATGCAGCAGTACTGAAAGCACTTGCTGACACAAGTCAGTCAGTGTTAAAAAACACCATAAAAGTTCATTCTAATTCCTTTCTTATTCAGTCAGAATCAGAGTTGTGATCATGAGCTAATAATGAAGCAGTGATTGCTTTACTTTTGGCTCAATAAAATTAACAGAATTCTATCAATTATGCAGCATGGAAAGGATGGTATGAAACAGAATTTATAAACTATGCAATACAGAGAGGATGGTATGAAATAAATGTAATAAAATAAGCTACTGAATACTTCCTGATACAGTGTATGAACGATACATGTGACATGTCAAACATTTTGCTTACAGTTTGACCCAAATACACTCAGATAAAATATTGTGATCAGCATAAAATACAAGAATGCAACAAAAGTGTTGTGACATATCCAACATTTATTGAATTGGAATCTATCTCCATCAATTCTCTTAGAAACAAATCTAAATTATGTATAATTTGTAACACTTTCAGCACATATAAGGGAATAAAGTTGGCACTCACTCGATTGCAAGCGTGAATCTAATATGGAACATGCGAGTAAAGGTTGAGCTTTACTCAGCCAACTTGGCAAATGACATTTTTTTAAAATAAAAATTTGTTTTTGATTTCTGTAGCCTGTTCAGAAGATTTATTTTTTTTCATTTTTGATGCAATTGTATGTGTTGAAACTGTCAGATTTTCAGTTCTTAATTGTAAGTTGATCTGCAGTAATGTATCATGGTCAGCATGCATGACATGTAGAACAGGAAATTCTGCTGAGATAATTATAGTAGAAGAGTTCTGATTGGTTACCTTAGCATTGGATTACTTTGTATAATATTATTATGGCTACACAGTGGATACAGAGATTATCCAATTACTACACATTGAATATAATTTTGTTAACTTTGTTAGTCATGACTAATCATATAGTGATTCACTTTGGGCACTGAGTCTCTATGGAAGGAAATTTTAACAGAAAGGTCTAGATAGGATAATTGTAAGCAGGAAGTGTGACCAACATCATTCACAGTATTGACTGCCAAAATGGCAGATTCGTCAGCCATGGCTGAATGGTATGCTCATGGTGTATCTATAAACATTTGGATCAAATTAAATTCTCTTTTTGTTAAGCTTTTTTTGTTTAGTTCTTTTGTTCTATTCCTATTTTTATAGAAGAGAGACGTTAAAGTCCCTTGTTTCGGGGCGCGGGGGGATGGGATTTTGGCAAGTCAAATTAATTTGAGCGTGGAAGTTGAATTGCTGAGCAGGAGGAAAATTCTTCTTCCAAGACATATTGAATATTACAAAGTAGGTCTGTAGTATTTATGCCCCCCCATGTCACATACAAAGTAGGCCTGTGGTATTTATGCCCAGGGCTTTGCCAACATCACATGCAAAGTAGGCCTGTAGTATTTATGCCCAGGGCTTTACCTACATCACATACATGCAAAGTAGGTCTGTATTATTTATGTCCAGGGCTATGCCCACATTGCATACAAAGTAGGCCTGCAGTATTTATGCCCAGGGTTTTGCCAACTTTATGTACAAAGTAGGCCTGCAGTATTTATGGTGAATGCTTTGTCCACATCACATTCAAAGTAGGCCTGTACTATTTATGCCCAGGGCTTTGCCCACATCGCAAAAAGTATAGGCCTGCAGTATTAATGCCCAAGGGCCTACATCGCATACAAAGTAGGCCTGTAGTATTTATGCCCAGGGCTTTGCCCACATCACATACCAAGTAGGCCTGCAGTATTTATGCCCAGGGCTTTGCCCACATCACAATTCAAAGTAGGCCTGCAGTAGTTTTGGCCACATTGCAATACAGCCTCTTATTTAGTAGATTCCTCAGTTTTGCATATTGCCCTTAGTGTTTGATCATGTAACAACTGGTATTTTCCCATGATTCTTCTTCCCATGCTTTTTTTAAACACTTTTTGTTATCAAAATATGATAAGATATTGATTTCTTCTTTAAATACATTACCTAGTCATAATACCTTAGGAGAACTACTACAACCTCACAAATCCAGCCCTCCCAGATAGAACTTTTATCCAAAAGCAGCTAAAAGTTATCTGCCCACCTAGGCGGCGGTCGGACAGAGTGATCTCCCCTTGATATAGGGATTGGTGGCAAAACCCATGAACATTTAGGTTACTACTTCTGCTTGTGCCAGGAAGCACTCTCTCATCGCAGAAGCCAGAATCAACATTGATTGAGTTCTCACTTCACAAATATTTCCAACTTTTCTTTCTTTCTATGTCAACAAAGTTCTGCCTTTACAGTTTTAACACACTTTGTTGTCTTTACACATTTAATTGTACTTAGGTACTTGCACATGATGCCTATGCGACTTCACAGATAAGTTCAGGCTGTACTTTTAATTTATGTTGATGTGCAAGTTCCTGAGACCTATAGAAAACTCTCAACATATGTTTAATTCCACAATGACTTTCTACATAACAGGTGAATTTTCTCTGCTAATTCATTTAGTGACCTGATGCCATGCTTCATTGCATTTACCTGTACTGGACGTTCTTGAATTTCTCACAGGTAGTATGGTGAATTACTTTGGTTTTTAAATGGATACTTAATAGCTTTATTAAAATTGTCTGCTATTTCCAGATAATGATATAATGCATAGCTCAGCACCAACTTTTTGTTCAATAATTAAGAGACAGATGCAGAACTACAACATGTTATGCTTTATTTGTCTTACAGATTAGACCTGGGCAAAGAACAGAAATGCACGGCTGAAACAAAGACACCATAAGCTGATACGGCCTCAGTGCAGGAATTTTTGGTGGATAAGAGAGATAAATCAACAAAGGGCTTTCTGGTTAAGAAACACCAGAAATTGACACAATCATAGACAGCCCTGGCACATATGTCACCACCACAGGACTCCTCATTGTAGGCAATACGTTTAAGCCTTGCCCCTCAGGATTCCACTCTAGAGCATTTCATGATAAACAGCAAGCAGACGAACAAAACAAAGTATCCATTTGCACCACCTAGACATGGACTGGTCAGTCTCTAGAATGGCTCTGGTTTTGAACAGAGCTGCTCAACATACTTTTATAACCAATGAATACATCACAGCAGCTTCAAATTTACAGTTGGTGTACTCGTTGCATCTGGTATGATGAGATGCCTCTAAGACAAATTTAAGGAAACCAACAAAGGAACTAAGGGACACGACTTGAACACACACCTCTGACCAGTTGTCCTGTTGTAGCTCCTCGTGTCAAAAACCATGGTTCTCATGAACCAAAGTGGACAAAACACGTAGAAGTAGCGATTGCTTTCACCAAAGTTTCTCTACACGACAGCCTCTATCTCTCAAAAAATGACATCATATCCACACGGCCCTTCCCACAGACCCCGATAGGAGGAAGGCTTCAATTCTTTGCTGCCGAATGTGACACAATTTGCCATGACAATCATTGGACCTGATAAATGGTTTCCGAGGACTTCCAGCAAGAAACAAACAACCTTCACAAAAGGATGGTAGAAATTATTCAAAGTTATAAATTCGCTGCTATTTTATTCACAACTTTTCTTGGTCCCAAAAGCAATGCCACTCTGCACACTGTCATCGACTTAAGTGTCCTCAATCAGTTTCTTCTCACTTCTGGTTCTTGATGGAACTACCATGGCACATTTGGAATGCTGCTGAAGAGGGAGACTTCACAATCAGCATGGTAAACGTCTCCCTCAGGAACAGGCATTGAAAATCAGTAACATGGTGGCTTCATTACTCGAGGAAATCTCTCTCCACACAGGAATTCCTTCACCTTCTAGGCTTGCTCAATGCAGCAGCAGACCTCGTCATCCTATGTCACCAATATTTGTGCCTGTTAAAAACGATTTTTTTTATCCCAGTGAGAGTCCAAAAGTTTGCCCACTGGACCAACTTCTTCCCATTTGCACCAATAAGAGATACCATCTGCAGACTTGGAGCAACCTAACTTGACTCAGAGCTTATATACCTCTGTCAGTATAAATGCCAGATATAACAGTCTGTATGGTTGCAAGTACAGAATGCTGGTGGCACACCTGCTACGGTCTTTTTGGGAAGCCAGTTTAGTGTTGTATCCCCAGGACTTGCATGAATGTCCTCAAGATGAAGGCCATTCTGGGCAGGAATTTTTAACTGGAAAGGGAGTCCTCATTCTATCAGACAACTCTACAGTGGTGACTTATCTCAAACGGCAAGGCAAAACAAAGTCCCCAATCCTTTGCATATTGGTGTGGTGTCATCAACAGCAAATCCACACCCAAGTTCATCGTATTCCTGGATGTCTAAATGTAATAGCAGATCCTTTGTCCCAGGACATCCAGCTTATACAGACGGAATGGTCTCTCCATCCCTTGGTTTTCACTGAGATATGCACCCAGTGGGACTGACTATTGATAGACCTTTTTGCGACAAGGTGGAATACCAAGTTCCCAACCTTTGTCACATCATTCCCAGATCCCGAAGCCTGGGCAGTCAATGAGCTATCCATAGATTGGAATGGCCTGGATGCATACGCCTACCCTCGAACACCTCTGATTCCAAAGGTGATAAAAAAGCAAGAGAATCATAGTGTTGCCTCATCCTCATTGCACCACTCAGATGGGAGAAGTCATGGATCAACAATCTCATCAATCTCACAATGGAAATTCCATGGAAAATAGAGAATTTCCCTCATCTACTCTAATAACCATGAAGGCAGTCATTTAACACCCAACACAGACCTACTGAGCTGGCACATCTGGATCATATTAAACAGGGCCCTCAGAAATAAAGTTCTCACAACCAGTTGTGGAGAGAATTGCTCAAGCAAGAAGGCCATCCATTCTGAAAGCATACTAAGGCAAATGGAAATTTTTTTACACATTGGTGTACACAAGAACACATTATACCACTACAGGCATCTATACCTGAAAAAGCTAACTTCCTCCTCAGGCTCTTCGATGAGATAAAGTCGGCACCAGACACAATCAGAGGTTACTGCTCCGTGATCACTGACACCTTTCAGCATCATGAAAGAGAGGATATTGGACAAACCAAAGACATATCTTACCTCCTCTCCATCTTCGATTATACACAGCAAAAACAGTGGCTCTGTGCCCAGAGTGGGACCTTTCATGGACACTAACCTAGTTGAACACAACACCATCTGAACCGCTTTCAGGGTCATCTTTGGTTCACTTTTTATTCAAGACCTGCTTCCTTATCACATTAGCATCGGCAGGCAGAATCAGTGAAATACTTTACCTATCAGGGGACCAGAATTACATGCAGTACTGACAAGACAGGTCAGTTTCACTTAGGATGGTTCCCATTTTCATCACCAAGAACAGGCTTCCATCCATAGGTAACCAGACCTTTGTACTGAAATAATTGTCTACTCTGGACACTTCCACTGAAGGGCATCTACAGGATCCAGTACAAGACTTGAAGTGGTATCTTAAAAAGACAGAGGGAGCTCGTGCATATCAAGAAGTAACTCCATCTCAGATAAATTGTTGTGCATTTCACCTTACAAGGTTAGAGCAGTTGCCAGAAGTATTGACTTTGACCGGACTTGTTCTCTGATATTATCCATGCTGTGGGATGAAGATCCACATTCTGCAGTTTTTACTTCAGAGATCTTTCATCCCAAAGGGCTCAACCCAGTCTGGTGGGATCTATAGCTGTGGCACAACAGGTCACCTTTTCAGGTTGTTAGACAGCTTCATAAGACACTGCTTGATGACTTCTGCTGGATTTGTGGAAGTGAAAATTTTCCCTTTTAGAAACCGCTCTCCTATAGATAGAGTCTTCTCCAGTCGGGTTACCTATAAGCTATCTCACATACCTTAGGGGACCAGAGATGGCATCTCCAGGGTAAGGGAATGTACCTCCCTCCACCTCTTACCTATTCTCCTTAGGTATTTTAATTGGGTCACATAATTAAAGAAGAAATTCATTTTTTCTAGTAAAATATGTTTCTTCACAAATACTTACCCAATCATAATACACATACACCCTCGCAGCCTCCCCAGTTGCATCCATCTAGAGAGCATGACTTACCCTCCAGTAGTAACTGAGATATTCATGGGTTTTGCTGCCAATCCCTGTGTTAGAGGGAGATCACTCAGCACAACTGTCACCTAGGTAGGCAGATAACTTATAACTCTTTTTTAGCTAAAAGTTCTATCTAGGTTGGCAGGATTTGCAAGGAAGTAGTTCTCCAAAGGTATTGTGATTGGCTAAGTATTCACTAGAAAAAATTAGTTTCATTCAAGGAACCATGCAGACCTGCCAACTCTTACGATTTTGCCGTAAGTCTTACGAAAATGACACTAAAATTATGGACTTACAGAATAATAGCAAAAAGTACGAAAAATATGATCATTTTTTTCTGTTCCAGATATATTTTTTACTGGTTCGTTCCAGATCCGGATTTTCGTATTATACTCTGTGTTCGGATTCAGAGTTTCATCTTAGACTGAGTGGATTTTGGAAGGGAACCAGACTAACTATACAGTGGTACCTCAGACGCTTTAAACCTGCCTATTTTGTTCATGAGAAGCACACATCTGATCTAGATTTCGGTTTTCGTTTTGTCATCTGGTCGTCAGAAAATGTCTTCTAAATGTCAAAAGTGGAGAGGACAACTAGCCTCGTAAAAAGCTGAAACAGTGGTTGCAGAAGTATAAAACAGATTACTCAGATGCTTGGTCATGCTTAGAAAAAAGTAAAAAAAAGTGACTATTACATCTATTGCACGTTATGTCGTGTTGACTTGAACATTTCCCATGGTGGGCGAGATGAATTCCAAAAAACATACAGAATACTTTGCAATTAAATCAAGTTGTAAGTTGCTGACCTCTGGAAGATTTGAATCTGTAGTGCCAGAAAATGAATTGGAGGTCATTAAGGCCGAAGTATATTTTACAAACCTTTTGGTTGAGCATAATGTTGCAATTGCTGCATCCATGCTTCTAAACTATTTAAGTGTTTGTTTCCCAAATCATCAGTAGCAAATAGTTATCACTGTGGCAGAACAGAAACTACTGCTATTGTATTACAACAGTGCAAGTCAATTCAGGAAGGCACTGTTAACAATATTTCATCCCAACCCTTCAGTATAGCAACTGATGGTAGCAATGATTTTGAGAAGCTGTACCCAGTTGTTGTTAGATATTTTGATAACACAGACGGGTTTGTAACTGAAGCACTTTTGTCAGTTCCAACATGTGATGGAACCTCTACTGGGGAAAATATTTTCACATTATTGGATGATGATTTGAAAAAGAGAAACATAATCTGGAATAACTGTATTGCCTTTGAATCAGATAATCCTTCAGTGATGACAGGTTGCAATAAAGGTGTTTGGACATATAACTATGGTGAATCCCTTAGGGTATCTGAGTGGATGTTCATGCCATTTGATACATTTAGCAGCTAAAAAGGGGGCTGATGTGCTGCCTATTAGTTTTGATGACTTCTTAGTGGACATATCATATTATTTGGATAAAAGTGTGAATAGACAAATGGAACTGAAAGATCTTCAGACTCTTTGTGGGAAAGAGCAGAGAAAAATATTGAAGCATTGTGTAACAAGATGGTTGTCTCTTGGTGAAGGTATAAAGAGACTGTTGGAACAGTGGGAACCCTTACAAATATATTTTGGTAGAGAAACTAAGAAACAAGAGGTTAAAGGCAAAAGAGCTAAAGCCAAAAGTAGGATGTCAGAGAAGGTGTCTTGTTCCAAGGATAAAGTTCCACATGTATCTAGTAATAAAGAAGGAATTAACGACAGTGCAGGTACATGCAGTAAAGCTTTGATCTGTGATAAATCTAGAAGTCTCGCTAGTACTACCCTCAAGTCTGCCTCAGCAGGAAAGACTGAGAAAATAAAACCCAAGATAGGTTCCTTAGAGAAAGCTATATCGCAGAAATCGGATAAAAAGGCTCTGTCTAGATGTCAGACACCATTGGTTAGAAATGACCGGAAAGACAGTAAAAAAATCATTTACAGAGAGGAAAAGGCTATGAGTGTGTGTAAGGCTTTGCAGTCCCGGAGGGCAAAGATTTATTGCTTATTTCTAGACCACATAATTCCATTTTTTGACATGTACAACTTGATCATGCAACAGGAGGAGCCTATGATCCACAAACTTAGAGAAAACATGCTAGAATTATTAGAACAGTTGCTGATCAGATTTGTAAAGGCTTCATAAATTTCACAAGACAAGGATCTTACTGATATCGACTGTAAAAAGTAAAAGTCGGATGATGCACTTACAGTAGGTTCAGAAACAAGAAAATACTTGGCTGAAAGTAAGCTCTATGAAAGTAGCCTTTGTCAATTCTATAAAGATGTAAAGGACTATTACACAACTGTTTGTGATTACATTGTAAAGAGGTTTCCTGTGAACAGTGAACTTCTGAAACACAGTGCACTTGCTGAATGTGTTGGAAAGGATGATGAGTGATTTTAGCAGTGTGATGTATTTCCCATCAAGATTTTTGTGTAAGGAACCCAAAGAAACCAACTGGCGAGACAACTTAGAAGCAGAGTTTTTGAATTACCGAGTAGATGAGTTGAATCCTGAGGTCTTAAATACTAAACGAGTTGACAAGCAATGGGATCTTATTAGTAAACTCAAGGATGCTAATGGCCAGTTGAAATACAAATTATTGTCCAGCATCATGAACAATGTACTTATTGTTCCTCATTCAAATGCAGGTTGTGAGAGGGTGTTCTCATTTGTTGCAAAAAACCACTAAAAATCCAGATCATCTATGTCAGTTGATACCTTGGAAGCAATACTAGTCATGAAAGTGAAGGGGGGGAGAATGCTTCAAAATGGAGTTTGACCAGAAGTTTCTTAGAAAGTGCAAAAGTACCATGTACCAATCACATCAGTAGCTATATATTGTAAGTTACAACATGGATATAAACTGTAATGGTTATTAAAATTTTACTTGTTGCCAGTACTTAATAGTTTTTACACCTTACTGAAAATTGGTCCAACTTACTGAAAAATTTCGACTGACTTCCTGAGAATGTTTCTTTAGGGTTGGCAGGTCTGACCATGAACATGCTTTCAATTGTTTAATATCAGTATCAAAATATTTTAAAATAAATTCTGCATTTCTCCATCAAGAAAAGACAGTTGGACTTGATACACCATTGTTTCAGCTTTTGGAGACAAATCTCTCACACTCACACCCCAAGCCCACCTGCCACCATTGCTCTGAAGCATTCTACCCCCACCCCCTGCTGCTACTTTTCTAAATTCTCCTGCAACTTTTTTCATTATTGAAACCCCTGAGTTAGAAGGCCAAGGAACAGTAATCATTTGGATAAGGCAGTTTGAGCTCTTCCATAATCCAAAATGTGTAGGAGAAATCAAAAGATCAGTTTTGCTAAACACATGAAAATTGATACTCATGAAAATAAATTAATTCTACTATTTAATCCTTTATATTAGGTCTTTACCTAATGGGATTCAAACCCAGAAGTTGCTTGAAGAAACATCATCATGTCAAGCCAGCTCAGTTTATCTACCCTGATGAAACAGTAAGTTACCCTCCCATTGTATATTTATTTGGAAAGTTTTGTCTTGGTCAAAACAGTTACTCTGCTACTTGTCGGTGTGCACATTTTTGTATAGTCTCATTTCAAGAATTCTGAGCCATTAGCTTCATGTGTTGGTAGGATTTTATCATGTCACCAGTAGAAATTATGTGGATGATATGTCCCATGGTAAACTTTTGCATTAAAAACTGCAAGATTGGCTTTGTAATATCAAGAATATATATAAGTGACATGCAGCGAACACACTGACCATAAAAGTGGACATGTCATGGAAAATATTTTCAACCACTAGATGAAACAGTTAAGCATTCACACTAGAATCAGGTTTAGTTATAATTATTGGCTGTGGACTATGGATCTTTTATATTCAGTTACTATCAGTGGACTACTGATATTTTTTATATTTAATGATATTATCAGTTTTAGTCTTTAGGTATGTTATATTATGTTACAATTTATCAGCTCTGGACTATTTTATATTTAGTTATAAGTATTGGCTGTTGTTATTTTATATTTATATATAAGTATCAGGCATGGACTATTGCTATTTTATATATACATATAAGTATCGGGTATGGACTATTGTTATTTTATATTTAGTTATAAGTATTGACTGTGGACTATTGTGATTTTATATTTAGCTTATGACTATTGGTATGTTGCATTTGGTTTCACTCTCTTTTGTAACTGACACATTTATACTCCACAAGGTAATCTGCACAGTATATCTTGTATGGAATAGCTCACATTTTAGATAACCCCAAAAAGTATTCAAATGTTAATGTTTCTTTACAGATGAGTCATGAAGAGTTTCTTTGTGTTTCTGATACATGTTTAGCACCATTGATCAGTTTATCAGCTAATTCATTTTCAGAGCATTATTGGCAGCACAACCCTGTTTACAGCTCTGCTGAAGAAATGTCTGGAAAGAGACGTCTTTCCCTTTTGTAAATATATTGGAGGGAAGAATTATCCGCCCAGATTTGTGGCTCTGCTTCCTCAGGTACAGAAATTTATTTTTACCCATCTGCAAACATTGCAAACTGTTTGATTGGTCAAAATAAATAAAGTGCACAGAAATTAATATATTAAGAATAATGGAGTTATTCATAGGGAGTAGTTTATATTGGTTAACTTAACTATGCCATATGATGCATAATCAGAAATTAAACTTTTAAATAGTCCTAATTTATTATTAAGACCAATGATCAACACTGAAACTTCAACACTGTATGTTGTAATGGAAAGGATATAATTGCTGGTAATAAATATAAAAATTGTTAAGTAGATTCTTTAAATAAGCTTATAGCTTGCTTGGATCTGAATGATACATGGAGTGTCTTTCATCCCATTAAAAAATACCAACATAGTTTTGATCTAGCTTGTTCATTGCTTGAAGATCAGACATTATATTGACTTCAAACTCAGTCTTACAGAAAACAGTTGCATGCAATATTGTTATTGTATTGGCTCAGATCAGCAGAGGAGCATGGTAGCTCAGTTGGTAGAGCATCAAACTTGTAATCTAAGGGCCCAGGTTTCAATACCCACCCAGGTCAGCCCAGGTCGGATGTGTTGGTGGATACCATGGGAAGGCACTTAGCTTCCGTTTCCTCAGCATGATAATGTGTTAAAAGTCCCAATAAAACCAGCCAGATCATAATGGTGTATATACATGTAGAATTTAATAAAATAGAGAAACGTCATACTGAATATGTAATAACCATCACTTAAGAGAATGAACTTTGAGGAACATATGATTTTTAATATAGTCAAATAAAATGGGACTCGTAAAAATATTCAGATACAGGAATGTACTAGAGAATTTCATAAACAGTCATATAAAGCTGTTCCTCAGCAATCCGTGTATTTAAGGAATTAATCAAAACATGTGACTCTGACTTAGCTGGTGACTATCCTGAGTCGCAAGGAAAGAAGTTTATGGAGTTTTGAAAGAGAAATTCATATTTTAACGCTTTATGTAACTGAAGCTGCACTGGTATATTTGTGGGGAAAATTGATACAGGAAGGAAAATGAGTATATATGTTCTTTTAATGTAGATAAAGGTGAAGCCATTTTAAATTAATTCATTAATAGTATGGAATAGGGTTATTATTGTTCAAAGTTAAATCTTAATGAACCAGATTTATATTATCAGAAAGTATTCATTCAAGGAGTAGAAAGTTAATAAACAAAAGCTGATGTCCAGTCTTTCAGCAGTGGTTGAGGTATACCAGAAGTGAGTGAGAATGAGAGAATCAGTTTTTATTTTGAATTAACTGTCAAAGAGTTCAGTGCTGCTTTAACCAAATTAAATAATGGTTCTTTCGTGGGAGTGGATGATCTTCCATCCAAGTTCTGTAAATTCTGCTGAGGAATAATAATAAAACCTATAGCTTTTTATTAATGCATATTGGCTTACAGAAGAGGCCACTTACCAATTTCCCTTTCATATTTCATTACATTTATTTATTTTTGTATTTATTTCTTGTATTTAATTTGGTAGCTGAAGTAGAACACTTTATACCATGAGTAGTCATTGAAAACTGGTCATTGACATGTCATGGAATTTCAGTTCTCCTAATCTCTCTATTGAAATCAATGTTAATCTTGCAATCATGTATCCATTATTAGACCCTGAAGAGTCATTAGAATTTTGGGACCCCTGATCCACACATTTAAGAAGTAATCATACTTTGACTGGCTGATCGTAGCCACCTATTAGTGATTATTTCTGATCAGATTTTGGTAAAACTTGTTAAATAGTCTTGTATCATGAAGATGTTTGAAGAGTTTGATAATGAGCAACATCTACACATTTAAGAGGTAATGTTGTTTGTGATGGACGAAACTTTTTACCATCGAGACCAAATTTCATCATCTTAGAAAGGTCCCAATACTTGAGATTTGTAATTGTTAATGAGATGATGTTACATGTGAGACACAGAACTTGTCACCTCTACCACTCATGTGAGACACAGAACTTGTCACCTCTACCTCTCATGTGAGACACAGAACTTGTCACCTCTACCTCTCATGTGAGACACAGAACTTGTCACCTCTACCTCTCATGTGAGACACAAACTTGTCACCTCTACCTCTCATGTGAGACACAGAACTTGTCACCTCTACCTCTCAAGAGTGTACATTTTCTCATCTGACTTTAATTAAAGGGTCAAAAGGTTTTTATCATCAAGATCTTAGATGACTTTGATTATAAGTTAGTATGCAAATTAATTATGCCTTAATCTTTGAATTTAAGCCAAGTGCGCAATATAAGGCCCATTGTGACCTTTTATTGTTTGGGATTTTGTACTGCTTGTGGTGGTACATTACAGTTTTGTATTTTGCATAGGGTTGGATTTTTTTAATAAAAAAACGTTGTAGGTTTTCCTCACAGGTTATACTGGCTATTTAAAAAGGACGGTGTATTATCTTGGGTATTGTTAAAAAACTTTTAATTCCCTTTATTTTGGTACATGATTGATGGGGGTAATTGTGTTATAGAGTATCCAGCTTAGCATTATTTCAGATTTTCAAATATCAAAAACTGCTTACTCCGCTTTGTCATTTTTACTTTCTGAATTTCAGATGTCACTTGTAAAAAAAAAAAGGGCCAATAACATTGTTTTTACATTTTATATATTTTGTAATTCATTTATTCCGCCTTCAGAAGATGAAATTGTCTAGTCTGACAAAATTTGTTTTCACTATTTTAATAACTGCTTAAGATAGTGTTCATTTGTCTAATTCAGGCTGATTTTTTTGAGCACATAGGAGTGGCCATTTTGGTTAACTGTGCTTATATCATGTAGTTTCCACAAGTACAATATCCAAAAGAAATTTCAAATATCCAAAGAAATTTCAGCCACAGTACATGAAAGTAACATACAGGTATGCCAGCATTCTCCATCGTGCATGTTACAAACACAGACAACTTCACCTTAACACATGTCACTCTCATGGAAGTTCATAATATCTGTTGAGCATCCCTTTACTAAAACTTTGTTCTTCAGGAAGAAGAGGTGGATGAGCACAAAGTGCAGATAACTCCACCTGGTTTCCATGTGATTTATTTCCCCTTTGCTGATGATTTCAGAAAAGTGACACTGGAGAACATGCCTAGAGGTAAAATTAGATTTTTGGTAAAATTAACCACCATGTTGTATCTTAAGTTGTACTCTTTCATTTGACAGGGTGGTTGTCCAGATACTCGAAAAAATTTTAACTGAAACATTTTCAACAGTAATAGAAACAGTGTACGAAAGAAAAACATAAAATAATATGTTGTTGTGGGTTTAACGTCATTTTTCAGCACATGATAGCCTATACCCATGTTGGCTGACCCCAATAACATAACAAAAAAGTGTAACAAGAACTACTTACATGGCTTGCAGTGGCAGATTCCCATGCAGTTTATTACATATTCCTTTCTGGACATTGACCCATATAGTGTAACCCAAAGATTGTGTTATATCTATCTCTATCTGTGTGTATGTGTGTGTATATATACATATATATATATATATATATATATATATATATATATATATATATATATATATATATATATATATATATATATATGTCTGTAACATGGCTTTTAAAATGATGGTATGAAGCAATTTGATATACCAGTACTGTTGGTATATCAAACTGTGATCTGCCCATGGCACATTAATACACATATACAATATTGTTTCAAAATTTGGTTTTAAGTCAACAACAGGCTATCATTTCTATATTCTCTAAATCTATGATGAATTTCCACTGAGTAATCATTAGCAATGTAATAAATAACAATAAAAAAACTAATAGTACTCATCTAGAAATAAATATGGTGCACAATTTCATTGAAATCATCTCTACTCACTCTATCTCTGTACTTTAAAAAAAATATGGTACAACATGTTAATCAAAATGCATTATGGTGCAAGTTGTGGATGTTATTTGGAAGGAAAATGTTAGGACATATGGATCTTTTTAAACTTCAAAACATGTAGATCAAAAAAAAGGACATATCAACACCGCTTCACAAACTTTAAAAGATGAAAATGAGAGTAATGTAATACAGCACACTGAGCACATGATCATGCTCATTGTAAAATTCTTTTCCTACAAGCCTGTATAGAAAATTATTGGAAATTCAAGTCTGAATAAAAGTAAATAACTTGTCTGTCCATTTTCTAAAAAGCATTTAATACACTTACAAAAACAATTGTTGGTAGACTTCATATTGTCAACTATTATCACTGTATGCATACACATATGTGCAAGCACTCATGTAATCACAACCATACTGACATTAATCAAAAAAGAAGTTTCTGTCTTTAAAATTCATTGGATGGCATAACATATGCTAATTATATGCAGTCTTTGCTACTCTCAGTAGTTCAGTAGGGGTTTGAAGGTAATGCAGCTGTCTTTAGTGTTTATCTTTGCACTGGCTAGAGACTATCGAATGTAGTCGGACTACAAGATATACATGTTTCTATAGAAAAATCAATATGCATCAAATTTGGGAATGACCATTTCATTGAGGGGCAACAGGGGAGGGGACATACATTTTCAAGCTTAATGGGGGCTTTAGAGGAATTACAATAATAAATGCCTCTCTCTATCAACACACATTAACCGTGCAACACATGAATGTGCTTACTGTTGTCTATCACTTAATCTGTTTCATGAATCCTCCTGAAAAGTAGGTCAGGTAATAGTTATTTTAACAAGATTATGATAATGAATAATAATAAAGAGAACTGTTCAGGAATGTTCAGTTTAGCTTGTCGAATATGTTGCATACATTTAAGTAACACTATTTTGACGGATGTCATAAACTCCAATATGACTAATATTGATATGTTTTTTTGCAGTATGTACAAAGAATTAAATGTTCCACTTGCTGATGTGCTTCAGAGTAAAACTTTGTCAACCAGGAATTCTGAAATTTATTTTTGCTGGGCTTTACTTTGTTCACTGATAACTTATTGCTTCCAGAATCACCTTCAAGAATGAACTGCACTTGAATGCTATTCCAACAACTGAAATAATCATGGTTTGCTTTTTGTATATGGAGTAAAATCCGACTTGACAAGAAATTTTCTCACTGTTCACAGACTTGCCAATACTCTTTGATACAGATGGCTCCAAGGCAACACACTTTGATTTTACCTGCAAAACTTGAAAAGAATTGGGTTATTACACTTTGTGAAATTTACCTTTGCAAATTAGCATAATTGGCTTTCCCACAGCAGTCTTCAAAGGAATAAACACATCACCCTAGCTATTGTCAGCCAGTTAAGTAATATATGAAATAGCAGTTGTTTATACCTGACCTCCTTGCCTTTTAATTGCCTCTTTGACAATTTACTATATAAACTGTCCCAGGGCCCAGGGATAGTTTTACATTAGCTTGAAGCAGGACCATTTAATGAATATACATGCAAGGGGCATATATTGAAATGGTGGTTTTTTAATTTTTATTTTTCTTAGAAAATTACTCAAGATTGTGTTTCTCGAAATGCAACCATGTCAAGGGATTTGGGACTTTTTAAAAAAAATCATTTTTTAGTGTGACACATCGTGTTATAGCTTGTATGTTAGTCCTAACTGAAAATGTTGCTGATCTAAGAGCCAATATGGCAGCCATCTTGAAAATCTTGTGCAAATCTTAATGTTACACCTCCTGAGAGGAAAGCTGTATTTACAGGGATTTACAAATCCACTTATCCAAGTCCCAGGACAGCTTAAATTCAGTTAGGGCAAGCTAAAATTTGCAAGGCTCTAGCCTGCAGGCAAATCCACAAAATTGAGAGATGGATACAAGATACAAGAATTTTTATTGAACATCAGTGGTCTGGGTAAAGTACAGTAAATTTGTTTAACCTAATTTACTGCTTTATGTTCTACAAGTTTTATGCCCTGCGATCTTGCCACAATACATATATCAACAACTTTATTTAATTTTATATGTAGAACATTCTTCTTTTGCAGACTGCTTCAGTGGTCTAAATGGTTTGAACATGCACCTCAGATTCCGGAGGTCGTGGGTTTGAACCTTGGCCCAGTCATGCCAAAGACTTATAAAATGGTACTAGCAGCTGCCTCGCTTGGCGCTCAGCATTAAGAGGTTAGTGTTAGGACTGGTCGGCCTGGGGTCAGGATAATGTGACGGTGGTGCATGAAGCATTGGTGGCATGATGCTCCAGTGCTGGACCACTATAAACTGCCACACTGCAGACTTTGTAGTGATATGACTGGAAATTTTTTTAAAAGCTACGTTAAAAATCCTAATAACACACACACACACACACACACACATTCTGCATTCCTGGTTACAATTTCTTTCATCTTTTGTATGTGTTGTTTCCATCTAGTGGTCAGTGTCAGAGTCAGTCTTGCATTTTCTCACACAAACATGATAATGTGAATATTTAGTATTTAAAGCAAGTTTTGACAAATAAGGAATATATATTTATAGTTTAACTTATTTAGTATTTAAAGCAAGTTTTTACAAATAAGGAATATATATTTATAGTTTAACTTTTCAGTTACATTGTAATCATAATATTTGTTTGCATCAGTGATTTGCTGACTTTCCAGTCCTAATTTTGTCCAATTGCCAACTCTAAACAATTGGCTTTTCAAAGGTTGTTTTGATGCATGTTGCCAGTTTAATGTGATTAGGTGTTAATTGCTAAAAAGAAAAACTCATGAGATTTTTGACAGGTTTGTGCTTGGAAATAAAAGGCACTCATCTCGAATGATTCATTAACAGTAAGATTTCGTTCAGAGCGTGATTGTTAGGAAAATGTAGCACTCATAGTCAGCATTGATTGTATGTTGTTTACATAATAATAGCAAGAGATACATACTGCTTTTGCTAACAATAAAATGGGCATCAATAAGTTGCCAAATCATTCTCAAAAGTTGGACTCTCAAATATTTTGATGCATTCACCGTTTTAAGGTTACTATATGATAATATATATGTACAATAAGTGTTCACAAATCCTTGAGTTGTAAATATGAATAAATCATTACAAAAGACATGCTTTAATTCTCAATCTTTTTCTCTCGGACTTAAAAATGTAATTATTTCCAGAATCTTTTCTACCTATCCCTGTATCTGTTTATATACATTTTCGTGTATGCTTTTGCTCTTCCAACTATATCTACATTCTAACTCTTTCTAATTTACATATCTATCTGTTTATTTATGTATATATTTTTAGATAACTTTAACTATCATTATATGGTTGTAAGGTACCAACAGAGATACAAAGGAAAGAAATGCTTCACTAAATATAGCTTTCCTTAAAACATACCATACTTTATCTTATTGTTTTTACTCATGTTGAGATATTATGTTTGGTCAAGCTCAGGTTTTCTAAGGGCAGGTTCAAGTTTCCAGTTAGCTTGCCCTGGGCAAGCTGACTTGTATAATATTTGTAAATCCCTGCTTGACACAGGGTTTTCACCAGAAGACTTCTTATCATATTGGGTTGCTCTAATGAAAATGGTTCCTTTGGAACTGCCAGTATGACTCCAAACAGTGGCTACCATGAAAATCTTGTTATCAGTAGTCCTCCGGAATAGATAGTAACATCATAGGTTTTTTGATAAACACGTTATGCTGGCTAGTTGGTGCCAATCTGATGTCCAGTATGGCCACCACAGTAGCCATCTTGAAATTTTTTTTGTTATTGCTACAACTTCTGAAAGGAAATCCATATTGGCATAGGGTTCCTACCAGAAGAATTGTGATGTCTAATTGGTCTTAAATAAAAATTACAATCTGAAAAGCATCTGTCTCAAAAATCTTATTGCTTTTCTTTCTAACCGTATATATAGCAGCCACAATGAACATATTGAAAATCTTGTCACTAATTCTCCTGAATGGATGGTGATATTAATGTGGAGTTTTCATCAAAATTCTTTTAATCGTGTCTAGTTTTTCCTAAATGAAAATTGTGCTAATCTTACATCAAATATGGCTGACACAGTGGCTAATTAGATAATCTTGTCACTCAAGAATATCAGGACCTGTTCAGCACTAAGCAGTTAAAAAGAAGAAATTCTTTTTGAACAGTGCAGCAGCAGTTCCATGTTTTCAAATGGATGAGGGGATTGCCTCCCAGCCCTCTAATTTCAAATTCCAGAATAGACCTTGCCAGTTAACATTTGGTCAGAAACTTAACATTTCTTTACAGCCAATGCAGAGCAGATTGATAAGGCCAAAGAGATGATCAGAAAGCTACAGTTTTCATTCAGCAGTGAGAATTTTGAAAACCCCGTCCTTCAGAAGTACTGGAGGAACATTGAGGCCTTGGCTTTAGATCGAGATATACCAGACGAGATGATTGATTATACTTGTAAGTTTTTTGGGGGTCGAAAAAGGATTATTTAATGTACCAATAGATAGTGTACCAATAGATAGACTACTTCCACTACTCATTGGTTTAAAAACATTTTTAAAATCACAGATTGTTTCCTTAAGAAAGTTGTATTATTTATCTGATAAGTATTTTATATGGTTTTTCCAGAATCAGATGTTACACCTTGCTGACTCGAGTAACTCTTTTTGGACCACTTGATTTTAAAATCTTTTTTGAGTTCCACGGACTCTTATTTAAAACTGAACTTATTTAAAACTGAAATTTTTGCTATATTTTCCCTGAGACAGATCCTTAATCCCTTATTTAAAAAGTTGAAAAGTCTAGTAGACCCTCTCTCCATTAATCATGGGAAATGTTTATATTGAAAATTTCACAAAACTTACACAGAAATGGCCAGGGTACAACAGTTGAAAGATTTATATGTTATGTAGTTAAAACTTGTATGTTGGAGTCTTTTGGTACACAACACATGTGTTGCAGTCTTGTGGTACACAACACGTGTTGGAGTCTTTTGGTACACAATGCATGTGTTGCAGTCTTGTGGTACACAACACGTGTTGGAGTCTTTTGGTACACAACACATGGTGACATGAATAGGAATGATTCACACAGTGCTAATGAAAGAATTAAAAAGCAGGTCACTGTCTTCGCAGATACGCTGTAATTGAGACATTGTTCATAATGATGTTATCTGCAAGATGTAACACCACTCTTAATTTCATTTTAGGTTAGAGGCAGGATTGTTTGATACCTCTGAATACCTTTCTTGTATTCGTAATTTTTGAATTTGTATGACAGTATGGCTTAGTTGCTTATTTTTGTTTTTATTTAATTTCAAGCTATCCTGTCACATCATCTTAGTTAAATACAGTGTCAAGCTGTTGCAGGAAGTAATTGTCTGGGATATAGAATATCTTTCATGAGTGCTCTTTTAAAATGAAGTTCATTAAATGAGTTGAATTGGCAGTGGTGAGCAAAGAATTTAAATTATTCTGCTGTTTTCATAAATTTATTCAAAATAAGCACACATATATATGATTATATTTATCACATGACAAAAATTACCGATTTTATTGGACAAAACTACAGAATAATACAGTGAAATACATTTGCATGCATTCCATGAAAATCACGACTTGGTGATGTCTCGAGGTGTTATCGTAAGTACTAAATAAGGACAGATTCTGTTATGATATTAACACAAGTAGTACAGTAGTTTTGTGAAAAAAAAATGCTATAAATAAAAAAGCCCTTCTTTTCTTGAAAAGATAACATTAAAGACAAGATTTTTGCTTATTCAGGAACAATAAAAGCCATTGCCCAATCTCTGCATTGACAAAACTTCACAAACTGAATTTGCACTTCAGCTCAGAATTGCCTTTGTCATAAATTGTTACAAATAAACCATATATACTTAACAGACATCAGTATCCAGATGTATTGCTGCTTGGAAATCTCTTGTATTTGTATATTTTTTATGGTAAACTATCCGAGTTCAAGTTGAGGAAGCATGTTGAATACAGGATCAGGACTATTGTGTTGGCCTTCCAGTATAATACTTGTGAATTTTAAAACAATGTCAATTTCTTCCCTCAGACAATCAAAGAAGGCCTTGTGAATTTTAAAACAATGTCAATTTCTTCCCTCAGACAATCAAAGAAGGCCTTGTGAATTTTAAAACAATGTCAATTTCTTCCCTCAGACAATCAAAGAAGGCCTTGTGAATTTTTAAAAAATATCTTCAGATACATTCTTCCCTCAGCTAATCAAAGAATCCAGACAGTAACATGTCCAGATCATTTTATTTTTTTTAACTGCACTACAGTGCCAGATGTAGAGAGGATGGAAAAGAAAGCAGGAAAGGAGATCCAGAACTTCAAGGATCAAGTCTTCCCTGATGGCTATACACCTGGGACAAAGCACAAAGTGAGCATTCTTTCAAATAATATGTAGTTTTTTAAAATCTCTTCTTTTCGTAGCTTGCCTGTATGAAGTAGAGGGTAACTGTTGTATTACTCTTGGCATCAGCATCAACATCCACACATATCAAAACATATTCAGATGTGCAGCCTTGCTTCATCTTCAACATTCTTTCTTCCTAGGCAACAGTTGGAGTGGGTTTCAAGGTACATCATTTGTATATTTTTGGTCCTTAGCTGAGGTTTTTATGCATCTGACATAAGGCAGAGTATATTATGTTGCAGTGATGTTTGTCCATCTGCCTTTTAGTAGTTTTGTTTTCACACAATGACTCGAATTATTCTTGATCAACAGTTACCAAACTTTTTTGTTGATGGTTTGCACTTGGAGTAAGGGAGAACACTATCAATTTCATGTGAAAAGATTAAAAAAAATCAAGTTCCCTGCAAATGAAAGAAGATAAATGGTTTCTGGACAATAACAATAACTCAGGTTGTCCGTCCTGGCTTTACTTGGGATGAAGAAGAAGCCTATCAATTTTAAGGGTGAGAATGTCAAAGGTCATGTTAACTGGTTGAAAGAAGAAAAGTGATTTCCACACAATAACTTGAGCTCTCAAACATCTACAGTTATCAAACTTTGTAGATGGCTTGAACTTGGGATAAGCAGTTTGGGGTCAAAAGGTCAAGGCCACTATAGTTGAAAGAAGAAAAATGGTTTCTTTACAGTGACTCAAGTTATGCACCATCTGCAGTTAGCAAACTTTATGAATGACTTACACTTGGAGTAAGAGGAACCCATGACTTTGTGGTCCCATGAAGAACCCATGACTTTGTGGTCCACGAAGAACCCATGACTTTGTGGTCCCACGAAGAACCCGTGACTTTGTGGTCCCACAAAGAACCCACAACTTTGTGGTCCCAAGGCCAAGGTCTCTGTGATTGGAAGAAAAATGGCTTTTGCACAATAACACTAGGTCTACATCATATACCTGGACCACTTGGAGTAATGAAATTGCTTATCCATTTTGATGTCTGGTGTCAAGGTCACTCTGACTGAAAAATTTGATTTTGTGAGTTTAACATCATATTTCAGCACATGATCAGCTATACATGGTTGCCAGGAAGACCTCTGGAAGAACCACCAACAAAAGGAAGCTAATGACAAGCTTTCACACATTCCCACATTGGCTGAGCTTAGACACTAGCCTATGTGAATAGAGGTGATATGCGAGTGATCAGTAAAACTGAGTGCCTTACACCCACACCATGACTGAAAAAAGAAAAATTGTTTTTGCACTATAACATTAGTTCTACATATCACATACCTGGATCAAATTCAATGGATGACTTATTCTTGGGGAAATGAAGAAACCTATGGATTTTGAGATCAAAGGTCAAGGGCACTGACTCAAAGAAGAAAAATGGTAGTTGCACCATAACATTAGTTCTACATCACAGCTCTGGATCAAACTTTGTGGATGGCTTACACTTAGGTATGGAAAAGCTCATAGATTTTTTGGGTCAAAAAGCCAGCAGTGAAGGTCACTGTACTGTAGAAAGAAGAAAAGTGGTTTTAGGAGACATATTTCTATATAGAGGACTGCAATGGGCAGGCATATAATGTTATGTTTTTTTTGGCACTTTGATACATTCTTTTATATATGGAATCATGAAACTTATTTAGAGGATGCATATTGAAAAATACTATACCCTCATCACAAAAGTAGGCCATTGTTTCCCATATTTCATGCTTAACTGATTTTAGTAAATTTTAACAAAATTTATTGTATGTATGCTTTACAAACATAGATTACATATTTGTGTTCAGCTTACAACACAAAGAATATTCCATGCTATAGTCAACACAGAAGGCACTGTATGAGCAGTCCAGCTGGATGTAGGAATAAATATGTTTTTCATTGGTATCCTTTCAGTATTAATTACTATAAATTGTATATTGTGGCAGGATACCCTTATTATGTTAACTATGTATTGTACATGGGGAAAAGAACAAGAATTATGTGAGTTAACTGCATGCATTTCATATGAGACCCCAGCTGTAGTGGCTTATCAAGGTAATTACTGATGCATTAAGCATGTTGCTAAATATGGTCATACTGGCTGTGCTTCTAGTGTTATTTAAAGCCTGTGACATTTCCCCAGTTAAGTCTAGCTTCTTTTTTGGAAAATGATCATTGCTTCTGAAGCAGATATCAAGAACAATCATTTTTTTTTTAAATTTAAAAAAGGTAAACTCTGGTATTATCAACTCATTATAGTACGTCTACTTTTTATATCATGGAAAAGAACATTCCTTTTTATTATTGTATGTCTTTTCTATCCTGTCATGGGAACCGGGATATCATTTTCAACATCACTTTAGTCTAAAGGTATTTTCTGCATGATAAGTAATGGCAAATGGTTTCTGCACATCAACATTCATTTTATATCACAGACCTGCACCACAATTTGCAGATGGCTTGCATTTAAGGTAAGGAAGAAGCCAATTCATTTGGATGTCAAAGGTCAAGGTCACTGCAGTTAAAAAGAAAAACATGGTTTCTGCATGAAAATTTCAGTTTTTGACCATGAGTTGTGTTTCCAGCATATCACAGTTCCATTTAGAGAAAATACGGCTCCGGATGAAAGCCATAATGAATGTATTTCATTGGTGGCAGATGTTTTATGGAACGGGCATACTCATTCTGTCAGACAGCTCCACTGTGTTGAATTATCTCAGAAGGCATAAGAGGAACCAAATTCCCAGACCTTTACTGCTTTCGTTGCTAAGAAAAGTCTCCTCCAATCAGTTCTTTGTTGTGAAACCTCTTTCCTCATTGGACCTTTCACTTTTGGGTCTTTTACATTACTTGGTGAGATTTTTGAAGTGGTATTTTGAAAAAATAAATACTGAGCCAGTGCAGAGAGGGAGATATTTATTGATACCATTGAAAGCAGGAAAGACTGATGTCTCATCTCAGCCTCTATCATCATGGATACTCTTATTCTTTTTGCATATAGAGATATAACCCAAGAACAAGTGAATTTATTGTGCATTTTTAATAGTGAAGATAGGGCAGCTGCCATGAGCATAGCATTCAAGTGCAACTGCCCCCTCAAAGACATTATGCTGGCAGTGGGATGGAGGGCACATAGACTTTCTCAGACTTTTATACATAAGTGATCTTCGATCTCAAAGGATTCAGTTTCAAATAGTAATGGGTTGGTATGGGTGTGTATATATTTTTTCTCAGTATTTAAAGAAGAAACCAATTTTATGAGTACATTTTTTCTTCAATAATTCTTACCCTATCATGTTATGAACACACCCTCTAAAGCTTCCTGCAGTTACATCCTGTTGAGAGAGCATGCATTCCAATTCAGTAGTAATTGAAGTATGGATGATATCTGGCACCAGTCCATCCATCCAAGGGTATATCATACATTTCTAAAACCCACCTTTGTGGGCAGACAACTTTTAGCTTTGTATAGCTTAAATTTAACTTGGGAGTGCTGGATTTACAGGTTGGTGGTGGTTGTCCTAAGGTATTATGGTCTGGTAGGTATTATCATAGAAACATATTTTACTCCAAAAATTAGTTTCATGGAAAGCACTCAAAAAAAATGTTGGCAGAGTCTTATAATAATTACGTCCATCCATCTGTCAGCAATTTGGTTTTTACAAAACAACTTTACTTGGAACTTTTGGATTTAAAGAGTATACAACAAGATGTCAATGAGACCTTGAAGAGTGCAATTTCCCGACTTCATCTAGAAAAGTTTTCCTCCCTGATTGCCTATCCTCCACTTTATGTTTCCATGGCTAAACTTTCATAAAAATTGTTATACAAAGTAAATTTGGCATGCAGCTCTGTATGACTAAAACATTGATTTCCAACATCCACCAGATCATTTACTGGAGTTATTCTCCTTGATCTGGTTGTTGGATTTGAACCAAATTTGGTACAACATTTTATATTGATGAAACCCTAGATGAGTTTGACATCCATCATTCTACAAGAGTTATGCTGTATGAATGATTGCCCGTCATGGTTTGCTTTCTGCAGCATAACTTTACCAAGGTTAGCAGTTTTCAGCCCAATTTGGTATTCGGTTTATATTATTGAAACATTGAATAAGCACAATTTCCTGCATTTCATGGCATCATTTACATGAATTATGCCCACTGGTTGCAACCAAATTATCATGTGGCCTTATACTGATGAGACTTGGTCGATTTAATTGCGAGCATACCACACTATCCTTTAGAGGAGTTATGGCCCCTGATTGCCTGTCCTCCATTGGTTTCAACTGAATAACTTTACTAAGAATGTTCAACTTCAACCAGATTTATCTTGTACCTTTCTATTGGCAAAACTGCTTACGACCATTTAAGAAAGAACTACTTTAATGAAGTTTGTTATCTCTCTCCATTTGTAGAAATATTGTGTCACTCATGAATCATTGTATTAAGATATTAATTATAAGAAATCTTTCTTACTATATCAGCTTACTCAAATGAATGGTGAATAATATACTTAGACGTAGTAACATCTTTATAATATTATGCACCAATTATAGGAAATTATTATTAAATACTCAAAATGAACACTATACTAACTTACACAATGGTACACATTATATTTACTTGTATTTTGTAACATGGGCCAGTGGCGTAAATTACTTAATAAAGTATTTTTATTATTATTATTATGATTATTATTATTATTATTATTATTATTATTATTATTGACAAAACCTTGATTGAGTAGATTTCGAGTGTTCCATAACATCATTTGGGAGCCATGGCAGCTCAGGGGTTAGCATACCAGACTCACAACTGAAAGGGTGCAGGTTTAAATTGTACCATCAGACCAGCCTGGGTCAGCTCCATGGTGTGTCCTTGGACCAGGCACTTTGCTTCAGTTGTCACAGCACTAAATAACCTAACTGTGTTTGACCCTAAAGTACCAAACCAAACCATGACATCATTTGGAGCAGATACATTCTTAGACATTCCATTCTCCAATCTTCTGTTTAAGAGCCTTTTGTGATGCCTCTGTGTCTTTGAAGCTCTTGTTCATTGTATCAGCTGTATTTCCTGAGGATCACTTGTCAGTGTATCACATGAGTGACTTCCCTTTTATTGATTTTTTTTTGTGCAGGCTGGGGATAATGCTGCTGCTAAGAAAGCCAGGATGGAGCAGGCAGCCAACTTAATTGATGCTGAGACTGAAGCCAAAGCTGGAAGGGTAGGTTTGAGATGTGAAATTTTATAGGTTTCATAAGACATTAAGGTTTTTTGCTTTGTTTTTTTAATTGTAAATTGTGACTTAAAATTTACACAGATGAGCATATTTGATCCAGCCCTCAGATACTGTGTACAGTAAATCTTCCCTACATTGGACACTATTGGAAGTAAAAATTGTGTATATTCTATGGAGGTGTCTTGTTTATGGAGGTGCATTTATTGTTTTGGAACCAAATTATTTAGCCAGTCTGCAGCAGGAGACCTGGTGAACAATGGGGGCAATTTTAAAAGTTTCACTGAATATAGGGAAATTTTTGTGGTTTGAGTTTTGCAATTTTAAAGGGATGCTTCATCCGATCCCCCATTTTCATTCATATGAATAAGCAGTAGGACAGTGCATGATGATTTTTATTTATTTTTGTGCATTTTTGATTTAATTCGTTTTATTTGGGTCTTTAAATTTTAAAACAGGTATAGTTTGCATGCAGACATAAATGGCATTTGTAGTTTTATGGATCTGCATAAATACCATTTGGGCATCAGGTATATAACCGCAGGTTTATAAGCAATTCAAGTTGATAGTAATGGTGATAGAAAGAATGTGCTGAATGCAATTAATTCCAGGATCATTTGTATTGCAGTATTGCTAATCAGGTCACTTTTAATCTGTTTACTATGACACCTTTAATCTTGATTCAGAGTTTAAACACCTATATATAATTGTCTACTGTATATGCTCACATATAAGTCAAGTCAAACTACAAACAACAAAGATCCTGATCTGCCGTAGTATAATGCATCTGCAGATTAGGGCCTATTTTGTTTGATCTTTTGATTACTACTAACAAACTGCAGGGGGAGCCAAGTGGCCGAGTGGTCTAAAGCGCTCACCGTTATGGATCACTGCCATCTCACCTCTGTCTGCATGGGTTCGAGTCTCGGGCTTGGCCATTGTGGGTCCGTGAGACAGCTTGCCAGTAGCTTCTCGTGGGTCAGTGGTTCTTTCCGGGGTTTACCCAGGTTCTTCCTCCACCATTTATACTGCCTGCCATGTATAGCCTATCTTGTGCTGAAAAATGACATTAAACCCTACAACAACAACAACAAACTGCACAGACCCAGATCTGCTGGTGCATAATGTGCCAGAAGATCTGAGTCTGCACAGTTTGCAGTTGGACTCATAAGCGAGAATATATGGTACTCTGTTTGTCTCCATTCTTGATTTTATGTGAACGGAGTAAACCCATATCTGTCAGGGCATTACACAATGGCAGATCTGGATCTGCAGCTGGATGCACATTTTTCGTTTACAAAGTATGGAAAATGTATTAATTTTGCAACTGAGATATGCTATACAAAAATAAATGTATATTGAAATAAATAAGTGAATTTCTTTACCACAGTCAAAGACTTTTTTGGCATACAGTAAAACAAAATTTTAGCATTAGTGAGTGTGGTTTTCAGCCTAACTTTTCATTTGACAGAAAAATCTGTTGCAATGCAATCAGATTGATGCAGTTTGTATTTTTGTTAATTAAATTTATTAATTTTCAAAATGAAATGATTCATCAGGACATGTATACTGTGAGAATTGTGAAAACACTCTAACCAGTATCTTGGTGATTGCATTATCTTCAGTGTATTTTTATCCATGTTTGCATAAAGAAAGTTGCTGTAAGTTTATTTCAGGCACTGTGACCAATGAAATTTCTTTCATTTCAGAATATATCTGCAAAGAATTTATAACATGGATGTAAGAAATATAAAAATATGTAAAAATCTCAAGCAGGAAAATTGGATCAAGAGGGTTGTATTGCAATGATTCCCATAATACAAATAGCTATGTGCCAGCCACCCCTTTTCTTTTTTTTTATAGTTTTTCAATTTGACATATTTTTAATAGGCTGATCTTCAGCTTATTTCAGTGTTGTGAGTATAATGGAATTCAGTTTTATTTAGACAGAATATAGACCTTTGGCCCATAAAGTATATACAATAGCCTGGCCTGTACTGTTGATACAGTAGCATGAAATTTATTTGCAGAATTCTCAGAGAAATACAAATAAGGCAAATGCATATGTATTGAATATGATAATCGCAACTAGCATGAAAAATCATATAAATAACTTGAAAAGTTCTTACTGAACACTCTAGGTCTATTTGTCACATTCCACTGAAGGTATATAAAAGTTTGCAGAAATAAATATTAAAAAAATTACAAACAAAAAAAAATAAAGACATGATAAGAAAAAGCTGTAATGGTTTGATTCACAGATGGGTCACTACTTATTTCTGAAATTCATATACATTAGTTTTTAAAAACTAAAATTTGATCTTAAATTTGTATAACTGTAGACCTTTGACTATGAAATGAAATTCATATTCTACCTCATAAATACCATCCAGAAGACAGTATCTACAATATTGTTCTTTTAATATTATTTTTTTCTTCCTGCCAATATAGCCAAAATATGACTTGAATATCTTCATCAAGAATATGCAACTGTAAATTAAAGACACCAAGTAGTTTGCTTAAATAAAGCTGTTTTCATGATTTTGTTTAAACATAATTTCTGTAATTAATGCATAATTAATATATTCACATTTCAAAGAAAGAGTATTTTATCCTTTACCTCGTATTGAAACCATATACCATCAGATCCTAATCTACAGTAGTGTTGTTTGACATGATGCATTTGAAGTTTGAAATTTGTTCATGTTTGTACCTTATAGTCAGTACTTGAGAAATCTTATAAAATAAAGAACTGTTAGTGAATTACAACCTAACTCTCCTGATGTATTTGCTTACCCCCCAATGGTGGTTTGTACCCCTCAACTGATTTTTAAAATGAGAGGCCTTATTCACTCAAAAATGCATAAAACTTGGTCCTTTCTTTTATTAATTTATAATTTATGTTGCCATTGGGTTCAGAACACTGATGTGGTTTGCATTTCAAACCAAAGAGGAGTTTGTTTACTATCCTTTTTTATATGGGTGAGTCGATTATTTCAGACAGCAGGAATGATGTAGTTCTTTGTTTTCTGTAAACCCAAAATAATTTCATAAATTTCTGTAATTTAGAAAGTTACATCCCTTTAGACCAATTATAAAGGAGTTAAAGTGTTTACTTTTTTTATTTTATTTAATTTTTGGGAGAAATGTAAGAATTAGACATTGCAATTATTGGATGCAGGCAACATAGTTTTTGCCTTCTACATACTGTATGTAGTTCAGGTAACCTCACCCTTTCACTGAAAATGGACTAATTCAGGAACCAGAAAAGGACAATGAGCTTATTGTTTAAACTGAAAACTCATTTGGTTTGAAACTTGAACATGATGACAATATCAGGGACCCACTGGTGACAGTTAGGTTCAGAATTATAAATTATTGAATGAAATGACTACATTTTGTGCCTTTTTTTTTAATCCTTTATGCTATTTGCTTTTAAAATCCATCAAAGAGAGAAAAACTTCCAGGAAATAGGCAAATATTATATAGTACAGTAGCCTTGATTGTATTTTGTTCACCCCAAAAATACACTTACAAAATTTAATGTTAACACTTTCAGTGTAATGAATATAGTCATAATCCCATATTCAAGAGCCACTTAATAAAGTTGGTACATATATGTGATCAAATAGTTCCAGTTTTTGAAAGATTTCTGGTTGTAAAAGGTGTGGTTAGTCTTTTACTGTTGTCTGACAGTTCTGTTGAAGACAGTTAGGAAAAGGGGCCTAGACTGTTCAATAGGTTTATTTTTATTTCAGCTTGGAAAACTGACTGTAGCGGTTTTGAAAGAGATTATAAAGAGGGAGGGTATAACGTCCAGCAGCAGTAAGAAGGCTGACCTAATTGATGCGATCAGTGCCCACTATGGAGTCGTGTGAAATGTATATGCCAGAAATTTTGGAGTTATTCTTAATAATCCTATTTTGAAGCTCTAGATATTGTCTGTTTGTAGTAATGTTGTGAATATTACTTGCATTAAACTCTGATCAGTCATGTACATTTTGAAACCATTGAAAGCTATGATGAAAAGTTATGATGCGTTGACAGTCAACTGTGAAGTTTCCAAGGGATGAGTCGTAACTTGGGAACAAAATGGATAGTAAACATTCATGTTGAGTAATTGAGTTTTGTAAATCAGCTTAATACAGTGCTTTTGTCACATGGATATGCTATTTTCTGGTCCAGACTGATTGTGGTTTTTCTTAGATTGGAAAGGAAAATAAAGGAAGGTTTCCAGTAGTGTAGAATATATACTCTTAATGGATAGACTTAAGAATAAAGCAGCATCTAATCTCAAACGTTTTTTATTCATTTTTGTTAATGATTAGATTTTTTTTTTACAAGGCCTTTGTAACAAACACTTTGGTTGAAATAGCATAATGTGATGTAGTTCATAACACCAGGAAGAAACACTTTTGTATTAATGTGCCGATCTTTTGTGCTTTCACTATATTTGTAAACAATGGTTAAAATATAGCTTTATTATTTATTATGTGACATTCATTATTTTATCTCTGTAGCTTTAATAATTGAGCTAAATACTTTGCTGGATTCATGAAGTCATGGAGCTTGAAAATCAGTTACATGCTATGCATGAGTGACTTTTGATTCACTACTGCCCTTCAGCCAGTTGGTAATCAGTTTTGATACTTGATGACTTCATGAATAAAGTCATTTCTTAGAAAATTCACTTTATTTTGTCTTCAGATTTTATTGCCTTGCCTGTGAGAAGTGAGACTAGGTTTGTCTTCATATTTTATTGACTTGCCTGTGAGTAGCATAACTAAAATTATCTTACGATTTTATTGTCTCAGCTGTGAATAGTGATCTGTGTTTATGTTGTGATTTTATTGTCTTGTAATCAGACAGAAATAATCAGTTTCCTGATTGTGATATCAGTAGTGGTAAGAATGTTACAATTCTGTGTCACAATTTTGAAATTCAAACATCATCTACATCATTAGGTACATTAAACTGTTACGGTTTTTGGCATTACTTGTTCTTTAATACAAATATATATGTAATTCTCATCTACTGTGAATTCACAAATTTTCCTGGGGTACAAGTTTTTGTGGATTTTACAGTTGCTACAACCACAGATTAAAGACCCAGTGAACAATAATTCTTCTGTGGAAATAATAGAACCTTATCCTTAGTCAATAAATAGTTTTTCGGTGGAAATAATAGAACCTTATACCCAGTTAAAGAATTTACATACAGACACACATCAATTTTGAAAACACATGAAAATTTATATCCATGAAAATAATCGAATTCAATGTATATGCCATACAGTGCCTTTGATGGTTTGGTTTGATGTTTTATGGTACAGCAACACAAATAGCTCATCTGTTTTGCCAAGGCAATTGATGTAAAGTGACTTGCCCATGGACTTATTATGTTAGCCAACCTGGGCTGTTGCCCATCTACAGTTACTTGACTTTGTGGTTCACTTGCACCTGGGGTCAAAAGCTCACAGTAACTGTGACTGAAAGAAGAAAAATGGTTTCCACACAATAACTTAATTTCTTGCAGTTACAAAACTTGGTGGATTGCTTGCACATGGGGTGAGGAAGAAGCTATTGATTTTGGTCTAAACTGTTGAGAGGTTGAGGCTATTCAGAGTGACAGAAGATAAAATGTTGCAGCACAATAACTTCCTCTAAGTCTAAGGTTATCAAACACAGTGGATGGCATGGACTTGGAGTAAGTAAGAAACTTATTACGTTTAAGGTCATACGGTCAAAGGTTCAGAACACTGATTGAAGAAGAAAAATGGTTTTGCACACAAATTTCAATTATCTACATAGAGAATTATTAAACATGGGGCTGGCATTTTGTTTTTTTTTTAAAACTTCCAATCTCCAGTTCTTCCCCTCTTAACTGGTGTTAGGATAACAAATTCTTCTGTGTACGAGTTCTTGAATGTTATATTAGTACTTGTTTCAGCAGTACATGATCGTATCTTTGCCTAGGGTAAGTATTAGTAACCATTTGTGGTTTCAGAATCTGAATTCCCATTGTTCATCAATTTGGGAATTAATAGTACTTACTTAAACAATGCCCTTAGTTGTTTTGTTCATCAATTAAGGAAACTAATTAATAAGTATTTGCTTCACAATATTAACAATAATAAAGATATCATTTAAGAAGGGTAACTCAGTGAGTTACAAAATAGAACTAATCTACCTTGATGCCCTCTAAGATATAGGTACAGATATCTACCAAGTGCAGTAAGTACTTACCGGTTATTGCATTTGTATGGGGAAAAATTTAGAGTTTTTCTGAGCTATACTGCATGACGTTATGGGTGCAGTATTGCTCAGAAAAGGCAAGTTAATATTTTCAGCTACAAATGTAGTAACCTTTTTATTATATACTTATTTTGCTTTTCTGCCTAAGGCTGAATAAAAAAAGAACACTGCAAGAAACACTGACTCTGGTATATTCCAAACTAAGTACACATGCATAGTTAAACAAATTACACAGTAACAGTATTCATGCACACATGGCCACATAGCACCAACCAGCAACATTTGAACTTGGTTGCATATCATGCACTCATTCATTTGTTAAAAAAGAAATCCCATTTTGATCTACTTAAAATTGAAATTTATAGTCATATTGTGAATGACTGCACCTTGAACCTTGAAACAGCTTTTCCAGTTGGTCAGGAATGAAGGGATTTGGTTTTTCAGTTGATCCAGCTAAATTCTGCATTTCTAGTTGTGATGGACTGGAGTTGTTGGTTGGATCAATTCCATGTGATGTACATGTGACTGGAGTGACTGGCCTTAATGCAAGCACAAGTGTGTCTGTTCTGTTCGAATTAAAAGATGGAAATATATGAAATTTTTAAAACTGAAACACTTGGGAAGATGCAAAAATAAATATGTTTGGGAATATCAATTTTGTTTTGTAGCAAATTCTCCTTTGGACTGTGATTTGTGTTGGCCTAAGCTGTATCATTGTTGCATCAGATAATTTTATTGTACTACAGAGAATACTAGTTTCAATAGTACATATCTTTCAGGAATGTCACAAAATGTTGGGTATGTGGGCACAAAAAACCCCTAAAGGTATTCAAACCCCACATATTTATCATGTACAAAGTGCATGCAAATATGATTGCCTATTACGTTGTGTATGGCACTACAATGTTTGGGACCTGGCCAAAATTAGGTTTACCTATAAAGGAAGGAATGAATGGCCTTTGTCCCGCTATATTCCTTGATCCCAGGAGTGAATGAAATCTTCCTCTTCCCTAGACAAGATTACTGCCCCATTGGGGCAGTTTTGTTTCATGTCCACTAGAACTCAATAACTCCTTTGTCCCAGGAGAGTATGTAACCAATCTTTGATCCTGGGAGCATATTGGATTTGTCTCTTGTGAAGTTAAGAGATGCAGTGCTCCTGAAGAGTCACTGAACTCTATCAGGGTAGGCACTCCTTGATCCTAGGAGCATATGGGATGTATCTCTTGCAGAACAGAGGGACATATTGCCTCTGAAATGTCGAAACACCATTAGGATTGGGAGCCGGGTGAAGGCGACAGAGACCAGATCACGCATCCGTGAGAAGTAAAAGCAGCAATATCACTCACCATTATCTGTTGGAGGCTCATCTCTGGGCATTGGTCTTCAAGCACCACTCACTAGTCAACATAGTCCCATAAATGGTACAAAGACAGGAATTGGGTTGATACCCCTACCCCAGCCTGCAATCTACTGATCAATATCCTATTGGGGATTGGGAGTTGGCATATATTCGTCTAACTAGGGAAGGGGATCCAATCATCATTTCCCCCCTTTCCCATGTTCCCTTTTAGACATCCATTCCATGGAAGAAAATCTTCCTTCCAATTAATGGCAACATGGATTCCCATGCCTTGGCCTCGGAACAGTTCAGATGTGGCTGGTTGCAGAACTACATCTTCTGCTTATGTGGAGCCAACAAAAAGAGGGAGCGGTTGTCTCCCACCAGATAATTGAGGGACAAGAAAGTGTTTCTGTCCACCTAAAATGTCGGTAAGGGCATTCCCATCACTCCCCATTAGCAGCTGCAGAACATGGATACCCCCTACTCCCTAGTCTTGCTCTCATCAGAGAGACTTGTTTGGGAAGTCTCATCTCCCCACAGGAGCATGAACAGGACAATGATCGTTCAATATTGCAGCATTCAAATGAGTTTGTGTAGGAACTAGTGGAGATGTTCCCTCCTCCCATCAAGTCCCCTTCATCCTCCAACCTGTTTCATTAGTTTGAGGACAGGTAGGAGAATCTTATGATAATGTACAAAGTTTACCACCTTTTCCCCCCAGATTTGTGTCCCAAGCCTTTGGGAGTGTAGGAAAAGAAAAATCCTCTCCAGTTTGGAGAGACTATTAATGGCTGCATCATGACCAGATCACATTTCACTCCCTTATTCGATCATATTAAGAGAACTTGCCCAAAGTTTTCAAAAGGCCAGGATTTCACCAGGCAACATAAGGGATTTTCTGTTCCCCATCTATGCATTGAATGCTGGTTTTCAGCCCTGGGAATATTGTGCATCTCGTGGGGATTTCAGTTGGTACCTGAGCTCACCTTTCAGTTGAGATGTTGGAGGTACTGGAGCTTAAATCTTGCGTGCTATTAATCATAGCCTTACATGCCTCCTTCAGTTGAGCTGCAGTACATGCTGAAAGAAGTTCCCAAAACTGCAAGGCATGCATTACCAATGTCCATGGCGCTGTCGGTGGAGCTGCATCACCTCCACAAGGAAACTGCTTGACCCACCAGAGGTCTTAGTGGATCACAATAAGAAGTTGTTAGAGCTGCTCCACTGGAAATGGAGAATGCCTTCAGAGGTCTCATTCCTTCTGCGGCATCTCAGGACCTGGGAATCAACGGCACCAGTCCCTCGCAGAAGTGCCTGGCCTATTGAAACCGGCCAGGAAGCATCCTCATCCTGACTTCCTCTCGGGAGCCTTCCTCAGGATCCACTGTTGGCTCAGATTCCTCTAGGGTCAGAATTTTATAGCAACTTTAGTCGTTGGGCCAGTCGGGATTGGTTTCTGTCTGGAGTTCTGATGGAAAAGAAGGGATAGTTCTAAAGGGTTTGTGGTCCTGGGGAAATGCTACAAATGACATAAACAATTTGGAAATAGGGACAGTATTTGTAGCCCTACAGGTGTGTCTCAACCAACAAGGATGCATTGTGTGATTGTCTCGGACAATGTGTCAGTTGAAGCATACCTCAGGCGATAAGGAGATGCACGTGCTTCTTCTCTTTACATGTGGGTTCGAAATCTATTTCGCTGGGCAGACTGGGAGCGGGTTACTCTTTCAGCATATTTTGGGCAAGAAATATGTTATGGCAGACAGTTTGTCCAGGAGATGTAACATTGCCCTCACAGAATGGTCTCTGTACCAATCCATAACAAGTCCCTGTTCAGGCTGTGGTGGACTTTTTCGGGATGAGACTGAACAACAATCTCCCCTTTTATGTCCCCCCAGTCGCAGATCATAGGGTCTGGGACTTTGCCTCCCGGAAGATAATCATGGCAATAGTGACAGGCGAGTATTACATTGTTGAAATTATTTACCACTACCACCAAAAAAGAACATTTCCCAGATTTTTGCATGAAGAGCTGGTTAGATTTGGCAGTTGTGTATTTACTGTATATAACTTTAAGGCCTCTAAATTTATCCACATGATGCCTACAACAAATATCTCTCTCTCTCTCTCTCTCTCTCTCTCTCTCTCTCTCTCTCTCTCTCTCTATATATATATATATATATATATATATATATATATATATATATATATATATATATATATATATATATAGCTATTGTTAAAGAAATATGCCATCAAGAAGCTTCGATTGCCTACTGAGACAACTGCATTGTATTAAAGACCCAATGCGGCCGTTAGTGCAAAAAGTTGTGTATGCCAAATCATCTGAATAATACTGAATCTTGGAAGATGGTCCTAAATATCATTGGGTTCCATTAAATCTAGATAATATGGACGTTTAATCACATTATGAGCCATGTAATTTCGCCAGTGAAATGAGAAATCCTGCCATTTTTCACATGTACGAATAAATTCAATGTTGATCGGCGACATCATTGGGTGATCCGATTTCAGTTGAAAGCTGGAACACAAGATTTGTTGACGTCACCATTGTAAAAACCACGCTATGTCGGAGTACCTGCAGCTTACGTTCTCCGTTCAAAGAATTCCAGTGCCCCAGCTGATCACCAATATTTCACCCGAATCTTATTTTTATCTAATGCACGCTTTTTCTTCTCAGATCCAAGTTTTAAAAAAAAAAAAAAAAAAAGCGTTCCTGTCTCTTCATTCCCACTTGAATCGCTTTGTGCGATACGTGCGAATGTTGTTGTTATTAGATTAGTCATTAGTGGATTTTGTTGAATGTTTCACATTGGAGAACGCCCGAAAAAGAACGGAATTAGGAGCGACTTAGCTGACCGAATATGTGAATGTCACGTTTAAACCTAACAACTTGATTATTTAAAAAAAAGTCCATGTCAGATAGTTTTTTTTTAAACAAATCATTTCCTTCTTTCCAAACTTTAGTAAGATTGGAAGAATGATGAAATTTATGATAAACGGCGGCATTGAGACTTTAAGAGTCAGTAACTCGGTTTGTATGACATAATCTCAAGCACTGCACATGGTGCGATCATTGGGACTGAAATGATGTTGATGAGAAATATCCTTCTTAGTGTCATCACAGGTAAACGCAATTTTAATGTATTCATAGATATGGGATGATGAATAAAGGTAGAGTGTTATCATCCTTATCAAACCAGATTACGATTGTGTACGAGATGTAATGAGTACACGTAAAACACACTATGACAGCTACATATAGAGGGTCATAGTACACAGAGCCAAAATCTAATACTGATGTCCTCGACCAATAGCAAGCATAGCTTACAAATATCTACCTAAACCTTGAGTATATAAATACTAAAACCATGTTAGAGGGACACTTCAAACGACATCAACCCGAGTGGCCAAGTGGTCTAAAGCGCTCTCCGTTACGGATCACTGCCATCTCACCTCTGTCTGCGTGAGTTCGAGTCTCGGATTCGGCGAATGTGGATATGTGAGAAAGCTTGCCAGTAGCTTCTCGTGGGTCGGTGGTTCTTTCTGGGGATTCCCGGTTTCTTCCTCCACCATTAATACTGGCCGCCATGTATAGCCTATCCTGTGCTGAAAAATGGCGTTAAGCCCTACAACAACAACAACAAACGACATCAACTCGGATATTTGTAGTGCTCTCCCTGGTGCCGGAGATAAATGAGATCGTGATTGTTTAAAAGACGGGTCATCTTCCTGGCCTAATGATTACATTCCATCCAGGCTTGTAGTAAAACAGAAGTAAAACTGTTGCATGTTTTTATTAAGACCGTAGCTACGTAAGAATGAACCAAATACATTTCTTTGGGGAATAAGTGCCGATTAAGTAAACTACGATTTGTCCCAAGTGGAGATTAAAAAATCTGGAGTTTCCTAGTGCCCCAGTAATAGTGTCTGTAAGCATGTACATTATTTTATTATTCAGTATTTTTTTTTTATTTGAAAAACAATAAACTTGTTCATGAAATCAACTTGACGAGTTTCAGCGGGTAATGTGTTCCAATCCAGAGAGGAGATATGAATGGAAATGAAGACTAGTTCTAGCATGTATTGTACTGACATTATTTACATTGCGCAAACTAGAGAGAGTAAAGCTGCTAACGGCTTGAGGAACCAGAAATAAAAGTTCAAATTCATTTGTCATTTTGTGTTTCCTTTTCTTGTAATCAAGGGTGTCTTCATCCTATTTTTCTGTAAGCACCTCGGTGGATATTATTATGATTGCACCAATAACAATTCTGGCTGGTTCATCTTGTATGTTTTTGTCCAAGGTTTTGGAAAGATGGTTTCTTTAGGAGACTGGTTTAAAGAGCTAACAAAATAGTTAAGCTGATTCATTAGCTAGCTCATGTAGGATGTAGTTACATACAAGTTGGAGAAGAATCCTTTCCTGTCAAATAACTCATAAGATGTTAACGCTATTGAGTTCATAGTATGCATGTATGGAAACAATTTATGGCTGCTTGCCAACAGACAAACCAACGGTTTGCTTTCTAGCCAGTGATCCCTCAGACATGTTGCGAAGACTTTTGGTGATTTTGTTTTTATAAAACCTGGTTTGCTTGCAGCTTGTACAAGATCTGAAAAGTTTAAGAGGTTAGATGTTGAACATAAAGAGAGGTATGTATTCTGCAATAATTGTAAAGTGTGGCTGTTGACTGTAAAGGCATTGAAAAAAAAAAACACACAAGGTTTCGCTTGTAAACAATCGATGGAGTTTCAAATGGAATGCAGTCATTCTCTTGTGAATGTCATTTGTCTCCCTGATTAGAATAAAGAGAATGAGTAGTAAAAAGAGGATCACTGTGATCAGTATCTTCTTATTGATCCATACCAGGAGCAAAGGTTACTTCATCAAAAGCCTGACCAATCCATGTGTCAGCTAAAGGAATAATTTCCTGATCAACATCATTCTCGAGAGCTTTCTTTGTCCTAACTCCAGTAACTGCACAAAATGGATATAAATCACGGATTTGGTTTTCAATAGGATCAACTTTCTGATCCAAACAAGCCTTGTCAGTTACATGTAGATTAACCACAACCGTTATCTCCAGCTAGGTCATTGCCTAGTAATAAATGAATACTCTCGATTGGGAAAGACGTCACTGTTCCGACCGTCACGAGTCCTGAGACTAAGCCTGATGACAAATTTACACAATGGAGAAGAACATTAACAAAGCCACACTCTTCTCTCTGAACAGCACTTCATTAGAAGAAGAATTCTCAGAAAAAGGCAAAGTACCTGATAATAAAAGACTTCCTTAAAATTTTAATACGGATAGGATTGACAGAACCACAAATAAGCGATATAGAACCTGTCGACGTGAATGGTTCATAGTTCTCAATGATAATATCAGACTCGGGCTTGCATGACCTAACAAATGTATTGCTTTCAATACATGACCGTGACATTGACCTCATAGAAGAAGTCCATTTGGAATATCTCTGTCTTGATTCTGTTGCTTATTTTTCAATATGTAGCAATCAGAATAACGTGCCCCTTTTGCAATAGGTGCTTGTAGGAAGATATAAGAATTTTTAATCAGTTTTAATAGAAACTTGATTCCTAAAAGTTGTGCCAGATTGAGATATGATAGTGCTTGTATGAGACTGAAATGGCTTTTTATATTTTAAAAAATGCTGAGTGAAAGACTTAGTGACAAAAGAAACCTTGTAAGTCGAGGAATAATCATCTATATGAGTAATATTTTCTAAAGTTTCTACCTGAGCACCACCTATCACATAATTGTTCTTTTACTCTTGCAAATTCAATATGGATCTTTTCGGTTTCTTTTTTACAGTTCCTAAATCTTTGTCGATATGTCTCGGGTACCAACTCATAACCGTTCAAGATGCAGTCCTTAACCACATCATAATCAGCACTTTGTTCTACGGACAATGAAATGTACACTTCACAAGCTTTGCAAATAATATACTTTGTAATAATAGAGTCCAATGCTCTCTCGGCCATTTCAAATTAATCGTCTCAAGTTAGGTATGTGCTGCTAAGATATCTCTGACGTCAGCATCAAGCTTATGGTGATATCTATAAAGATAATAAAATGCCAGGGCTATCCTGTTCGCGTTAAGATGTACTTTCTCGTACATTAATAGCTCATTCTTGAGTTTTCCCAGGATGTCTTCATTAGTTAACGCCATCGTTATGTACTTAACGATGTTAAATTTTCTGTATCGATATTTTCTTTTTATATCAGGTTCTGACTTTGGTGGAATAGCGAAATTTTCCCTGGTCACCTTACTTACCGATCGCAGCATGGATTCGAGTTCAGACAGTTTTAAACTTTTCATGTACCTGTAGGCCGTCGCGACCAGGTTGGGATATATTTTTCCATGCTGATCATGCACAAGGATGTAAAACAATGCCTCCGTAGCCTTTCTTACCTCTGCTGAAGACGATACCTCATCGTCGCTGTCAGCACCAACAATAGAGAGTTCGTCGAGCGCGATCACCGACAGGATCGTGTCCACATCCTCGTACTCCAGTCCCGCATGTTGAAAAAATTTTTATTTGTCGATAGCGTCAGGCAGTTTTTGGTTGCCGCGAAAGCGTTTTCGTGCCACGACTTTATCCATGAACTCGTGATCTTTTCGATGCGCGTCGTCGTCTTCCTTTCGACCAAACCGTCATTGGTTGACATATCCGATTTCGCGATGGCGTCCACGAGACTCGGGAATAATTCGTGAATGATGTTGTGGACGATGCTCTTGATGGTTTTGACCAACCGCGCTAATTCCCTGTCGTTGCAAAATTTAAAGACAATCCAATACCTGTCAATAGCTTCTCTGAGCTGTTGTTTCCGCATCTCTCCCACGGATAGGTGAGACAGCTTGACATCGTGATGCGTCCAGCGCTTGTGGGCCTCTTCTAGCGACGATTTACCCGCATTTCTCTCCTCGTTAATATCAGCATGTACTCCTGTAGTCTGCTTAAGCACGTGCTGGTCGTTGTCAGCGTACGACGAGTCCTGCCTGTAAGTGTCATCGAATAGTAACTGGTACAACTCCGCAGCGACTAGGACGATTTCCGCCAAAACAAAATCGCATGCGCATCATTTTTTATGCCAGATTGTCATTACATGATCGTAGGTTCTACCGCCGTGGTAAAATCAATCTGCTTATGAACTTTCTCCTCAATAACATGCTGAGGTACGATCGTGTGATCCTACACACACTAAATCCTCACCAGGACAAAGACAGGACGCTTCATAAATTCGGAAACACAGTGGACGACAACGTGTTCTGCCTCGTCGATCCGGACGAGATCCAACCCATAGATGAACTGGATTCCGACACGCATAAGATCATCGTGTTTGACGATATTAAAATCGATCGCGAGAACATTAAAAAGTATGCGAGTATTTTTCGTTGTCTTGGAAGAAGCACTACAACAGTCATTATCTCATTCATTTGTACTGCTATGTGCATTAATACATCCGACGCAACAGGGGATGATTTGTGCTGTTTTCAGGACTCGATAACCGAGACATCGATGCGACCATGAGAGCCCATTGCAGCGGCATCACCGTGAAACAATTCAAAGACTGCTATGCTGCGGCGACGTCCTCCTCCAAACACGACTTATGCCGTTTCATCGTGATGTGGAAACGATCCCAGAACGCTATCGAAAAGGCTTTGATGAATTTTACCTTCCTGATTAGTATAGGACCATATCGTTCGAAAAGATCACCAGTCGTCAGCGCGAGGATGTCCTCAAAAAGTTTATCGAACAACGTGCGGCATTACATCAGCGCGCCTTTGAAGACAAAATAGGACAACAGTCTTTTCAGCGCGATGTCACAGGAGAACTCTTCAAGCCACTCCTGACGAAACTCGACGAAGCGAAAACGACGTATGATGTCAAGCAAGATCAGATGATGGACACGCTCAAATCTACTCAACGAGAGCAGCAACGATTGTTGGAGGAGTTAACGCCACCACCTCTCGAAAGCAATGTCGCAAAACAAGGAAGAAAACGAGAAAGAACACATAATCCAGCTGTTTGAAGAGTCAAAAGAATACAATAGGGTGATTGGAGAGGAAATCAAAGTCAGAGAAAAAGTCCAGACCCATGTTTCCAGTGATGGATCCAGTGTTTGCAGTACCCGTGAAAAAGCAGCCTACAATAGAGTCAGTCTGTAAAATCATTATCGAAAAAGGGGCTCAGAAAATTTATAGAAGCGAGAAAAGAGGAGTTTGAAAAGATGCATATCTTAAGTCGTTATAATCTTACAGGACGCTCAGAGTTAGAATAAAAGAGATGGAGCTTAAAAAATGAGAAGGCTTCGTGTTGATTATAAGGCAGGGACAAAGACGGGAGAAGGTATCCGCTACTAACACAATCCAACCGAGATCGTCTCACGGTTAAAACTGCTGATCTCGTCCAAACAAGCGCGGAATGTTGGTGTGGAGGTCGATTACGAGATGGTGGAGATCCTCAATCATCTTCTGGACAACAAGCTGGTAATGCTACATCAGTACCATATTCTGTACGAGGACCTGACTTAGTAGCAATCAGCTTACATAGACATGGTTCTCGACGATACCACGTTGCTGTTCGATTTACGATCGGTCACTTCCACGCTGAGGTATAATCCCCTGCTGAAATTAGACCAGCAGTCGTTGTACGAAATCGCGCTGATCTCCGAAGAAATATGGAATAGCTTCTTTAACGTCACCGGGAATAACAATAAGTTTTCATACATGACATCAATTCAGCAAAAAACCATCACAATCTCGCCAGGTGGGTACAATATCACCGACATCAGCCTAACTATTCTACGCTGCGAACCAGGATCACGCTCGCTGAAAATTACCTCGTACAATTAGACATCGTCAACTCGATCGGATCTCTCTTCGAATTAAGTGCAGCGACTATTTTATCACAAAATGGAGTGTACGAAGGAGATATTCCCGTCAATATCACTGACGTAAACAGTCTCATCATCAACTGCTCAATCGTTCAGGGATCGTTGTCGTCGGTCGGTTCGGCCTCTAACGTGACTTGTTCCACGTCGATTAACGTTCCCCCCAGGCTCACTCATGCAGATTTATCCTAATCCTTTCACCTTTTATCCTATCCTGAATACGTACGCGATCTCGGAAATCACTCTGTGGCTCACCGATCAGTCCGGAAATGCCGTCGATAATAACTAGGAAAGAATCACCTATTATCTGCATGTACGTCGTAAGACGTAAAAAAAAATGTTCACATATAAAATAAACAGCCAAGAGACCATCATGAGCACAAAGACGTAAAATAGTGGGTGGATTTTTATCCACGCTGCTTTCCTCAGTACGAGCAGCACTTCCAGGTATTGCCACCAAAGCAGCTCTGATTGCCCTCAAGGCAGCAGAAGCTGGAGCCACTGGAACAGCCTCTGCTGCTCAAACTGCCGTGACACAAAAAATAGCCAGCTAAAATCATGCCCACTCCGCTGTCCGCTTCTACCTCATCCACACCTCAGTCGACTGCACAGCTGTCCGATCTATCTAGGCAGACTAAACATGCTCTTTAGACACCTCAGCGGTCGTCAGCGACAGATCCGAAAGAATTTTACAGGATCTGGAGAAAAAGGTGAGTTAACAAAGTGCATCGTCTCTTGGCACTATCATGTCCGGTTATGGATTAAAACGATTATGGTGTTCTTATATCACTATTATAGCATAGCATCATGTACTCGAGATTTACTCCCGACTACCTTCGTCTAAACGATGACACTCCTGTGGATGACTCGATGACCGAGTACGAGTACGTCAAGTATCAGGGCAAGAACATCACCAATCTCAACTCGAGCACACATCGTAAAATATAGACGCGTGACGAAGATGTGTATCTGTTTCCCCATAAGGCCTTCTGGAAAATCCGCGAAAAAGTACAGACTAACGCAAACCCACCTGTGGACTTTGGAGGCAATTCAAAGATCACGGTCCAAAATAAAGGATGGTCGTTATTCAAGTCGGCGCAATATCAACTGAACAATCAAACCGTGGAAGAAACCAATGGCTACTTACCCAAAGCCAGCACGATCCTGAATTTGATCATGTTCAGCGATGACTACATGCGATCGTGTGGCACCAACATGTGGTGGTTCAGAGATACTGCAACGGGGCCGCGGTGAGTAACGAGTTCCCCACCAACGCAGACCTGCTTCCTCTGGCAGACGTGGGGGATGCTGCTAATGAGACTGAGTCAATTTCAGAGCCAATTTTGGCTTTGCACGTAATGCCACCTGCAACGTCAGATTCACCGCCCGACGCGCTTTCACCGATACCAGCCACGAGATCTGCATGCTAATTCCTCTCAGCAGCATCTTTGGTGTGTGTCGAGATATCTGTTCAGGGGCGTAAAGCATACTCTGGTGCTGGGAAGATATTATCCAGCCCAATATATGCACAGATCAGCAGCTTCAGCGGATGGGTAATTCACCATGACGTGGTTGTCGTTGAGGATGCCCAAAATCACTCCCTCGACGGCACACATGCTCGAACTGGAATCGACTCTGGCTAGATTCACCCAGAAACTGTACTTCGAACAACACCTCATTTACATGCAACAATTTGCAGGAGTTCAAATGACCACGTCTTTGAGAGTCGCCACCAATCCAGGCAGCGAACTTCCCAGACACGTGTTCGTGGTGTTTCAGCTAGTGGCACGGCGAGAAAACCAAACTGGAAACAAGCACGTGCTTGACTATCTCAGTCTGTCTCGCATTCACGTCCGCATCAACTCCAGGTAATATCCAGAACGAGAGCTAGAACGCAACTTTGGTGTAGGCACACGAAGTTATTCTCGCGCGTACATGATTCTGATCGAAGCGATGCAGAAATACCATGACGTGGACACGGGGACGTAGGTCTCGCTGAACGATTTCGCTAATTTTTATCCCATCTTCCATTTTGATGTCTCCAAACATTCCTAACGTCTCAAAAATTCTCCTGCCCATATCGAAATCCGAGGGACTATTGGCGATCCAGATGATGATCACGTCTGTTACTCGATGGTGACCTCAGACCGATTCATGACATTGGACGTGCTCAATGGAAAAATGAATATCCTTGTATAAACAAAGCCTCAGCATAGAAAAAAGTCATCCAAACGCAGGACACGTGAGGGAGGATCCATCGCCAGTGCGATCATTTCCTTCGTCAAAACTATGCTGCCCAAGCTGTTTACATCCGTTCTTACACCTTAGGTCTTACCGCAGCGACGGGAGCCATTACCGAGCCACCCAAAAGGCGATGATGGGCAGCGGAGCTCGCAGCGCAGGACGGCAAAAACGTGACATCGTCACTGCTTCCGTTGGCTGTGCCAATCGGGGTTACAAAGGAAAAAAAAATAATAGCATTTTATATAACATCTCGTCGTCGTACATTCCAGTCGATGTCATGTTGTCACAGCAGCAAAAGAAAAGTATCGTTGTGGCAACCACGCATAAAAGACCTGTATCCATCAGACTTAAGGCGTTGGCACTCACAGGACCGGATAGACTCATGCTGACACATCAACAAGCGACCTCGGTGGCCAAACGTAAGGCTGCGTGGAAATGCATCGTTCTGAACTTGTCGGCATCGCAACTGTCTAAACATGGAGGATTCCTCGAACCCCTGTTAGCAGGGATCGCTGTAAAAGGACTCCAGCTTCCTGGAACCACGCGCGGTAAAGGCATAAGAAAAAAAAAAAAAAAGGTTTTGATACCCCTATCTAACCTAGACATCGAACACATCTTGGGACCCAGCGTTGGAAATTTCAGAGGTGTCTTTTCTAAGGATCAGCTTCCTGAACATATCTCACCCGACGAGACCTGTGTGATTAACCTACAAATTATTACGATAAATGTGGCACTCACTGGGTAGCCGTCGTTAACGATCCCCATCACAACAACGTCGAGTATTTAGATTCATTTGGTTTACCTCCCCCCGATGAAGTCGTGCGCTATCTCCAACAGCCACATAAAGGAGCTGTATACAACTCGGTACAGCTTCAAACCGTCAACGATAACACATGTGGACGGTACTACAACGACTACATCAATGCAGGTACGGAGGACAATCTCCCGTCGAAACAGTGTTATCGCTAAAATAATATCAACTATAACATAACATCACGAACTCGTGGTGTCTTAAGTGCAAAACCACATTGGAGAGCATCGACCCCATCGAGAAGGTCACCAAAAATCATCGTCTCATGATGAAATCGAGGTGTAACGTGTGTGGTTCCAAAACAATCACACATCGTCAGAGATAAAGCGAAGTCGACCACTACATTACCACTATAATGTCATGGCTCTGTATAAAACATGGTCTACTGCTGACACTGCGAGCTCGATACGAGCTGAGAAGAACTTCGCGTGGAGAGAAATCTGTGCGTGGGAAACTGCACAGGGTGCGGACAACAACAAATTTTCGGGGGGAGTCATGGACGTCCATGCGCTGGTCGGAAAACTTCCAAGACCCTGTGGCGGATGGACGTTGCCAGGACATAAATACATCGCACCGTGGAATCCCTTAAAACAACAACTGAATGAACATGATCAGCCTTTGCCTTTCCAAAAACCTGACTTCTTTCGGTTTGTAAATAATTTAGAGAGAGAGAGAGTGTGTGTGTGTGTGTGTGGTGTGTGTGTGTGTGTGTGAATTGGATTTTTGCGTAGTTTTAAGAATATTACGTTCATATTATTACGTCTGCAGTGTGGAAGTTTGTAGTGATGTCTAGCACTGGGGCATCATGCGACACGTAGCATGATGTCCCACTCAGTCACATTATCCTGACACCAGGCTGACCAGTCCTAACACTAACTTCTTAATACTGAGTGCCAAGAGAGGCAGCTGCTAGTACCATTTTTATAAGTCTTTGTTATGACTCGGCCGGGTTTCGAACCCACGACCTCCAGCATCCAAGGCGGATGCTCTAACCACTTAGGCCACCGGAGCGGTCAATAAATTTATAACGCATATTAGATAAAACTTATTTTTTTAGGTAAGGCTTGATTCAGTTTTGTAAATTATAAAATAAATGTATAACGCGTATTAAGTAAAACTCATTTCGTGCTCTCGTGCAGGTACTGTGGTATGGAGTCTGTTATAGGCATTACTCTGTGAAACTTGTTTAAAATTCCACCTCTAGACTTACATTATTTTGTTCAATTTTTCCTTCGTATGAATATATGTATCCATGTCTTTATTGTCTAAATTTCATAGTATGTGTAAATTAAATTACATCTCTCTCCCCCTAACACACACACACACACACACACACACACACACATATCTATCTATCTATCTATCTATCTATCTATCTATCTATATATATATATATATATATATATATATATATATATATATATATATATATATATATATATATATATATATATATATATATATATATATATATAGTGTGTGTGTGCGCGTGCGTTTGTGTGACACGAAAGCTAGCAACGTCACAGTAACTTGCATGGTTTCATAGCTTGTCAGACAGGGCAAGCATTTCGTTAGAGACAGAAAGACAACAACTTACAAGGACAACAAGGAAAAAAGAAGATTAAAAAAAATCGTTTAGCTCAAAATATTGAGGAAAGGCTCAGAAACGTTCATGATAAGATCAAGGATAAACACTGCACACTACATGAATACATAATAAACCGAACGAGGGGAACGTAAATGCTATAAATAAGCAATATATGATATGAAATTTATAGGTGCAATAACGAGGGAGTGTGGAGACCCTCGGCACGATAGCGATGCTCTTAAAATAGGTAATGTTCTCTATTTTAGTTGTTCCAGTTTCTAAGTAATATATTCAACAGCGCCGTTCGCTATCCTTGAGAAAATACGTAGTTTTGTTTTTTTGTTTGCATTCCGGACAAATTTTGTGCCCACCCTGTCCAAGCTGGGCTCCATGTCCAGAATATCTATTTCCCCACCTATTCTGTGGCCATGGATCTACAGTAAAGGACGTGGTAAAGTGAGACTGAGTAGTCTCAGTCTCCCAATCCTCCACCCCCGGGATTGATTCTTTTAGTGGTGAATGTGGCTGTTGTTGTTGCTGATACTGTTGCTGCAGGTTCCATTGTTGGAACCAGTGTCACTGGTCCCAGTCTCTACTGCTGTTCTAATTGTTGTAGTTTCAGCGCTCTCGTGGTCTCTCGCTACCATTTTCCCTTTCTTCGTTTATGGCATTCATTACTAGTTGTTTTGCTTTTCTAAAACGGAAAACGTGGTCTTCATTGGTTTTCTTTTTTATGCTTGGTTGAGTAGATGATTGATTTGTTGTATACAGAGGGGTGTTACCACCAAAATCTACGCATGTATTTTCTATTAGTTTATGCTTTATATTTTTTTCGGTATTATTCTATTTTTCCATTTTCTATGTGTAAGATGTACATTCAAGATTGCATATTTACATCTGCCAGTAGTTCCATCTAAATTTGAATATCTTCAAATTCCAAGTGCATATTTTCAATATTACGTATATCAACATTGTACATTGCATCATTCCATATCTCAGCCTCCTCTATGCATTCTGACAGTTCATTTGATTAAATACCGTAACGGTAAAAATACATAACGTCGTTCAGGTAATAATGTAGCACAGTGAAAGTTGCAACTAAATGTCAGCATAATGCAAGTTTGAACGTTTGGCGAGTTCCATGTAAAAATTCATCAACGCTATAGTTTCGGCTAGTCTATCAGCGGATTAAAGACAACGAATGCTATACTCGCAATTTCTGTGAAAATAAATCATCTTACTACCGATTTCATGCTGGTATATCTCGATGAAATGTCATTAAGGTTTGCTAGGCCGGCTAAAAAGAAGCTACCCTATGCCGACACCAGTATCGATGAATTCTAACTTTTCGATAGGCAGTGGACTCTGACCCTACACCCCAACATATATGTCCAAATATCAAAAATGGGGTGGCAAGGGTCAGATGAAACTCGGACTATTAGATTAATCACTGAATAGAACAGACATGAACTGACCTGGATCCAGTATAATCCAGATTCTAAGCATGGAAGACACAGCCACGAGTACCCTATTCCACCATCAAACATGGTGTAATGGTGATCGAGAGATCGATCGGGAGAACACATTTATTATTTATCGTTCCGTTTATATTACATCCCTACCCACCTAGATAATCGGCTGCATACCTTACCGTGTGTGTGTGTGTGTATATATATATATATATATATATATATATATATATATATATATATATATATATATATATATATATATATATATATATAGGCCTGGCGCGTGGTGTTTTTCTTGTGTGCGATGAATGTTTGGCGCCTTTATTCAAGATATTATCGGAAATTTCCACAGATGTCAGAAGGGTCGGCACATATTATTCGGCGGCGGCGCCTGTGTGCATCGCGCACTTTTTTGCACACGGAACCAGCCGTGTGTTGTGTGTGTGTGTGTGTGTGTGTGTATATATATATATATATATATATATATATATATATATATATATATATATATATATATATATATATATATATGACATTTCATTTTTGTTTTTCTCCGATATTTTCACGTTTTATTGTTACTGTAATAGAAGTACAAAGGCCTGTGGACGGATACACATTCTGGATAGGTGTTATCATTGCTCTTGACTCTTAACTTCTGTCTAGTCTATCATTCTTCCTGCAAACATTAGCGTATGGTATTGTAAGCATTCGAGTCCATCGTTCCTCAAGCTGCTATTTCATTCTTTAATTCAGTTTTCTGTCTTCTGGGTCCTTGCTGCCATTCCCGCATTGCACATATACATACCCATAAATGTTTGAAATGTCAATTGATATATCACAGACGTGATTTTAAGATCTGTATTTACTGGTGTGAAACCCACAAATTTCAGTTTATACCTGTTCGCCTTGGTTTCAGCGCTATCACTGGGCCTGTGTACTTTTCTTTTATCTTCTTGAGTTCGTATTTACACTTAAAGCTACAAACGGAAGCCTTATTCACACAAATTTGATCCAAAATTGCGCTTTTAAAACTCATAGGCTACATTCAAATTCTTCCACAAGACATCAAAAGGAACTAATGTTAAGGTATTGGCATCAAGTTTGTTGCTTATTCTAGATTCAATAAAGAATAATGAACCAGTTACCGAATCAATAACGAATAACGAAACAGTTATTTATTCTTGTTATTTATATAGATTTCTTTACTTATTCCTGATTCAATTTTTTTTTTTTTTTTGATAGAGTTGTTTACTTACTCCTTATTTCAATTCAATAAGGAATAAAATACCGCTTACTTATTCCTGAATAAAAGAAAAAGTATCATATTTGAACACTCTTCGGGCGTTTATATCTAGTGGTCCAGATGTCTAGATATGCTGCCTTGGAATTTCAATATGGAGTTTCTGTTCGGTCAAAACTAGTCCGATAAATCACCCCACCCCACCCCCAATCTGTGTTGATACTGATGGACGATATGTAGGTCTAATGTCACCTGTTCATTAAAATGTGCAATTTTGCTACATGCAGATCTTTCCGGAACAAACCTGCGTACGGTTTAGACACATACCGGTAATTGGTAACAGCCATAAATAGCGCAAAATTCAAAATGGCCACAGGACAGATGGTTGTGCTATTCCGCGTGGATTTGCAAGTCACGAAAAATAGGATTTGCTCTGGAAATGTAGCTCCACAGCCGCAAGAAATACCGGTAAATGTGTAAAATGAACAGCGCTGTGTGCAGCCAAAATTTTCTGCAGATTTTTTTTAGCTTTTAATGTAATGAATAGGTGATATCAGCCCCTAAACCGGAAATCAGTATCATCACCGGGCTAGGTCAAAACAGGAAGCTCGGAATCACAAATCTGCTTTGAACAAACGCACGTACAAAAAAAAATTACTTTCAAGATTTGTTACATTAAAGTTTACGCACAAATTATTAATGTGGGAAGTTTAATGTATGGAACAACGGCCATTATGTTCAAGTTTCATACCATGCCTCACGGATAACCTCAATAAATAAATTGTTATCATGATGTACCAGTAAAGACAAACTTTAACATTTTGAGGGAGTGCGGTTATAGTAACAGATTTTTACAATAAATGTTAGGGATTTTACGCCTTTAACCTTTATTGTTTTATCTTATTTATATATATTTTATTAAATTGTCAGGTCTTTACCTTTTTAAGTTCTGTTGTTTAGTACTACGTGTTTTTGATTACTTGGAAATCTTTTATGTTTACAGATTTTTTTGGCAGTACTTTACATTTATCTTTTTAAAAATTGTCTTTTATGCGGCACCGCATGGCCAGTGTTGTGTTGACGTGCCGTTAAATCTTACTACATACATGGTACATGTACATGCATGCGTCTTTTGGGTGGATGGTGGTGGGGGGCAAGCTCACATCTACATGATCTGTAATATTCTTCAACATGTTTGTTTCAAACCTGTAACTTTTCACAGTCGACTCTTAGTGTGTGTGTGTGTGTGTGTGTGTGTGTGTGTTTAAGTCATTCCCTTTCTTCACATCAGAAAGCAAGATGTTTATTTTTAGCGTAAAAGTTTGAACATTGATCAAAATCATCACACGGTAAATTTAGAAACACTGGACTTTTTCAGAGAAGATTTTAACATTTTAAAAATGGTTACAAAGCCGTCTACTTGCACAAGAAGAAAGCCTGCTTTCAAGATAATGTTGTTTTCCACTTTACATTTTGAGTTTCTGTTTTGTCAAGATAGAAAGTCCAGAAACACAAACAAATTATGGAGAAATTCTTGACACGCGAAGAAGCCTTCATACTCAGAAGCAAAAAAATTTACTTTCAAGATTTGTAGCTTTGAAATTCACAAATGGCGGTTACGTCTTTATATATGTATTATTAAAAGATGGAATTTCCATACAAGGAATACCAATCAATATGCTGAGGAACCTCCGACTTGCTTTCAACTAGGTCTACATACACTTAGACAAGAAAATTTACTTTCAAGATTTGTTGCTTTAAAATTTACATTTGAATAATCAAAAGAGATAAGATCAAACATGGATTAACAGCCATCATATTCAAGTTTTATACCTTGCCTTACGGACTAACCACCAATAAATCAACTGTATGATGATGCACCACCAGAAACAATCAGAGAATTCGGTTTATAAGATGCGCAAAACAGAATTATCGGCTTTGCACATTGGGAATCAAATCGGTTATAATTCAGCAGTTTTTCTTTTCTGTTCCTTAAAATTGGGATGCATCTTTACAGGTGAAGGTGACTATATGTTTTAAGGATGTAACATGTTGACCTTTATCTTCCCAGTTTTTATTGCTTTTTGTTTATAAATACTTTATATTTACATTTCTAAAAGTTTACTTTGAAGCGGCACAATGTCACCAGGATGTGCCGATGTGCTGTTAAACCTTATATCCATATATGCATAAATACACGTATCTTTTGTGGGTGTGTGTGTGTGTGTGTGTGTGTGTGTGAAACTCACATACGCATGGTCTGTCAGTTTTTTTTCCCCTCCAGTCATTCTTTTATTCACACCGAGAATCAAGGTGTTTGTTATTGGTACAAACATTGAGCACTGATGAAAATCATCGCAGAGCAAATTTAAAAACGTTTGATTTTTCAGAGCAAAAAGCTTTCCACTTTCTTTGACCGCTCCGGTGGCCTAATGGCTAGAGTGTCAGCCTCGGAAGCGGGAGGTGTTGGGTTTGAACCCCGGCCGAGTCACCCCCAAAGACTTATAAAAATGGTACAAGCAGCTGCCTTGCTTGGCGTTCAGCATTAAGAGGTTAGTGTTATGACTGGTCGGCCTGGTGTCAGGATAATGTGACTGAGTGGGACATCATGCTACATACATGCGGCATGATGCTTCAGTGTTAGACATCACTATAAACTGCCACACTTTCCACTTTCTTAACAGTTTGAAATATGGCGTGCGATTAACAATATTGAGAAGATACGCAAAACTGAATTATCGGCTTTGCGTCTTGGGAATCAAATCAACCATAATTCAGCAGATTTTTTTTCTTCTTCTTCTTTTTAAAATTGGGAAGCATCTTTACAGGTGAAGCCATTCACAAAGTTCACTTGACAAAAATCATTTGTCTCACCCCGTCATTACTGACAGTATACTATTTATGTGCATCATTTAGATTTTAAGTGAAACGTGCCAATTTTATGCAGAAATTTACACCTTTGACTCCACAACGTGGCTGTTTGCACACTGAGATTTTTTTATATATAAAATAAATAATTTTACTACTGACTAGAGCTAGATACCACGATGAAATCTGTATCCCGGTATTTTTAAATGTACCGCGATACGCCACGGTATGCCGCAGGTATCTTAGAGACCAACAGTTTAATCTCTGTTTTTGCAATTTCTGTCTGTCAACAGCTGAAAAATATTTTGCTCTGATTTATAGCAAAGTAATACCATGTTAAATCCATTATTCGAAAAGAAAATATTATATTCGGATAAGAAAAAATATTCAAGCTCAAAGAAAATCGCAGCCCCCCCGCCCCCATTAAATGGTCAGCACCTTATAGCAGGTATGTTTGCTATGTTAATGTTGTTGTAATATAAAACTGTCACTAAAGTAGGATGATTAAGCGTACATGATATCTGACCCCTATAAAAGTCACTGTGCTAACATTAGAGAGATTGTTGATAAATATAGAAAGTGTTGACACTAAAGCCTACAGTTCACTAGCTACGCAATTGATATATGTGTGTATATATAGGCAAGGGAAGTTTGAGTGGGATGCCAACACCCGGGAAAGATGTTTATCAGAGAGGGCCAGTAATCATAAAATAAGCTTACTCAACAAAAGGAAAAATATTAGACTTGCAAAATTACGTAAAATTCAAACGGAAAACAAAATGCTCTCCTCAAAATTATATTTCTTTTTTTAAATCCGATTTTTTTTCTTCTCAGGGTTGCATTTCGACCGAATATCTTTCACAGCACCCTCTTTGGCCACCACGCTGGCATACGTGACACGCGTCAAACATGTGATTAAAGGATCATAATTACAATTATATTTGAATATTCAAACGTAATTTGTGACATTAACAAATTTTGCATAACAAAATATAATAATAACCTTTTTTTAAAACTTATTTTTCATTAAAAATCAAAACATGCTGTTAGTATCATTAAATTCGTAGCAAGACTACTTGGGGAATTGCCGTACATTATATAATGATTGAAACTAATAAAGTATTGATACAGTCAAAAAGTACCGTGATACATACCACCAGAGATAAATACCTCGGTAAACCGATATACCGGTAATATCGCCCACCTCTATTATTTAACGTCCGTACAAATGTGTTGGTTGATATGCCTGAATATTAATGAAGCCTATTATACTAAATCCCTTAAGTAATGAAAAAGTCAATGCTATCATATAATTCTAATGGCTGGAAGATTAGGCATTATTATAAACTAATGCCTGCTTTTAATAATAACGGGGGCCCGGATGGCCGAGTGGTCCAAGGCGCTCACTTTGACAGATCACCGACATCTCACCTCAATGTAAGTGAGTTCGACATTCATGTTCAGCCAGCGTGGGTATATAACTAAGAACGCTTGCCAATAACTTCCTGTGTGTCGGTGGTTCTTCCTGGATTTTTCAGATTCTTCCTCCAGCATATATACTGGCCGCCATGTGTAGTCTATCATGTGCTGAAAAAAAATGCGTTAAACGTAAAGCAACAAAAACAACGTTTGATCCTCAAAGAATGATGTCATCAGTAGATCTCATTTTCAAATATGAATACGAACCAATTAAAAAAATAGTTGGAGCATTTATTTAACAAAGAGAAAGATGACACCATCGGAAAAGACGTGTTCTGGTTGCCGATGGGATACACCAAGAAGCATAATACATATGATCAAATGGCAAAGCGACTGAAACACTTGGAAAATGAGATACGCTGAGACTGGTCCAACAGAGACAGAAAAATGGCATTAAGTACATATAATATTAAAGAGTATGGCGAAGACCAGTCGTGGATGCAGCATGTGCCACAGATTAAAATACATAAAATACAGATGATTTAAGCATCACATAATATGCTTGAATATATTATTTTTTTTTTTACTCTACGACCAAAGAGGTCCAAGTGAAGTTCTCCTACACTTACTTTGTTTTAAAACAATCAACTGCTGGATGAATAAAAGCAGGTCTGGTTGTCGCTGAACTACTTTCAGCATTTGTTGTCTTCGTTTTCCGGTCTCATTTTCTATTAAAGTCACTTTTCCTAAATTTGATCGCATTTTTTACGGCACGTGTCGGAATGATAAAGATGATGCTGTCATTAAACAAGCGTTGTCAAAGTTAATGTCTTCGTGAACAAGGCAGCTTAAACGACCCGGTCACGGGAATAGAACTCAAGACCTCGAGTACGAGAATCCAACGTTATGACACTGCGCTACGGACTCTATTTACAAATATACGTTTCAAAAATTGTTATGAAGTTACCTAATGTTGTATAAGTTGCATTGGATCTAAAATTGACACACGTTTCAGAAATATGTTGAATGAAATGCAGTCCAACGTATTTTGTATGAGGGAAGACTATATAAATGAAGCAAACAGACTGTAGTTTGGATCTAAAATAAATATGCCGGATGTTGTTGTTGTGAACGGCTGTAGTAGTGTACATTGTATAGCTGGAAGGCAATAACTTGCCTGGAATGTGCACGGCTATATAACCTTTTGAAATTAACGCAAGATAATGTACATCAAATTCAGTTGAATATTATTTTCTGTCACAAATTATACTGATTTACGCACACACACACACACACACACACACAAAATCGCGACGGTCACGTAATGTTATGCAATTTACTATACGAGTTATCTCCTTTGACAATACAAGGAAGACAGACAGAGTTATCTCCTTTTAAAGACTTTCATTGCCTATAATTAAAACATCAACATTAGCTATAAGAAATAATTCATTATCGTATTTATACAAATAAAATTTAATTTTTCCGCTTACTTTTCGATGACATTCAAACAACTCTTTCATTGCTATCCTGTTGATAAAATAATTACTATCTTTTGCAAAAACCTTCGACCTGTTTAGGTCAATATTAATTTTCGTGCATTTTTTTTGACTGATCGGATCATGTAGATTATCGTATTTCAGCATATACTCATCTCCCAACTTTTCAAGATAATCAAAATATTTGCTGTTATCTGCTTTAATAAGCGAGAGTTTCATTTTATCAAATTTACTAAAACAAATACCCGAAATTTCATCATTAAATTCAAATGATAATCACTGGGCACTAAGCATTAATTTTTTAATTTTGCTACTAACTCCATCGGATAATGTTAAATTTTCGAACTTTATTTCTAAAGTTTAGACAAAATTAATTAAAGCTGATACTGAATATATCACCTCTGGTACTGGCATAGTGTCCAAAGCTAACGTATTAATTCCGTCCTCGCAATATCTCTTATCATCAAAATTACTTAGTCCACGTTTTATAATTGTACATGTTTAAGGTTTGTGATGATATGTTCTGATAACATTTGTTTTAATAAAATTAGTGCAGGTGTTTAGAGCTGCTTTAAAATCATCAAATTTCATACACATTTTTTTATATATCCGCAAGGAATACCTTTTGCTTTTTTTTTGTCAGTTTATTGTCATTTAAAATTACGACGTACATTTTACTTCTTAGTCCAATAAATTCCTTAACTGGCACAAACATGAATTCATCTTTCATCTTGCCGATGACTTTTAATTTGCATCATCATGAAATCCACTACTTGCTGGATAATCTGATAAACCAAATAAATTTTTATTGTGATAAATATCTTGATAAACATCCTCACATTTTATGTTATAAACAAATGAATCCGTATCAGTACATAGCAATCCCGATTCTGGCCACTGCTTTTTGGTAAAATTATAGTGAAAGTCGTACATTAGCCATTTTGATATCTCAAGTACAGCTGCACCAGCATAAATTGGTTTATTTAACTTTAAATTTGTCTTCCGTCGCCGTATTGCAACAAGATTTTCATTAAATTTTTTCATACTGACAAAACCGTCATCGTTAACTCATTTATTTCTGCGATTTACATCATTTACAATTTCAATATTGACTCGCTTTCTGATATTTTCCATCGTCTTACCGAACACGGAATTGTTCATCAACTTGAAAAAAGTTTTTTTCTCAAAGTCGGTCTTAGCAATAGCACGACGTTTGGTATTTAAATCAATATAATCTGCCATCCACCGTGACTGATTAAATTTTAACACGCGATGAACTTTTCTCAGAATTAGTCCAGCATCTACTGCTTGTTTTAAATATTTGTAATGTATCACATAATTTCTTTTATTTAACAAATTTGGAACTAGCTTCTTAACGATCGAATTTTTGCTGTTGTCATTGTCTGTTGTTTAGGCGATTATAAACTATAATCGATCATCATTGACTCTGCACAAAACGGATAGTCGTTATGTAGAACATGTAACGAACTAGGATAATCAAGATCAACTTCAACAAAATAACTGACATTTTCTGGGAGATTTTTCTCAGTTTCTTTAAGAAATTGATCTGAAGTTATCCAATGAAATCCACTGCACGACATTGGCTCTGACATTGCACAACCTTACAAATTATTTTCATCTAGATAAATAATATAATTTGATGGAAGATTTTTATCATAATTTTTTAAATACTTATTATTAACTACCGCATATTTTTTTTTTTTTTTTGTTATAACGCTAATTCCGTCTTTGATAACTTTTTCAATAAAGTTAAACATATCAACATCTGTTATGAGATCTAATTCTATCTTACTTGTTTTTAGCAGAGCATCCGATGACAATCCTGGCGCAGAATAATACCAACACGGATCTAATCCATAATTTTCATGACTAACTTTACGAAAGCTCTCGAAAACATCAGCTAACAATAACACATCTGTTTTCAAATATAAATCATGATAATCACTAAGTGTCTTACAACCAAATTTATTCCAAATATCTTGTGGGTATTTGTAGTCGTCATCTGTAATATTTTCATTTCTTAGCTGCGAGTAAAATGTATCTTTGTCAGGAAGAGAATTTTCATCAAATCTGCTCCCGTCGTCGAAGTACTCATACGGAAAGACACCTTTATTTTTGTCAGAACGACGTAGTCTTCAACAAAACAACCTTTTAAATTATTGAAATTGATACAATCTTCTACAAGCTCATCTAATGATGCTGCAGACTGTCGATAAAACGTAATTTACCAAGCGTAACTGGCATATACTTTTCAAAATTGTTTGGAATACATTTTATTACATTATTAAATTTTAGTTTATATTTAGTTTCCTCATCGCCAAATGCTTCGACAATTATATGACTATCATAACCACGAAAATTATGTAAAACGACAGGAATAAAATCTGGCGCATGAAATTTTAAATTACTATTATTATGTGCTGCTCCACGATATTAGCCGGTTAGATGACAGTGATCGCGCATTTTATCGTCTGAACTTTGTTCAGGGAGAGGTTTCTCGCAGATATGACAGTAAACTTCCTTATCAAAATCAAGTTGTTGTTTGGGTGTTATTTTTATTGGAATGGTTTTAGATAATCTGTTGAAAATTTTATTAACATCATATATTAAATTGTTTAGTAACCACACAGCAGGATTTTTTCCTCTGTACAAATTTATTGGACTTGAAAAATTATTGTTAGCGCAACAAACTATTTTATAAGCTGCTCCACAGGGAACATGTTATATTTGTTTGGTGCTTGATTTATTTGGATCATTTTCCGCGCCAGCCACAGGGATAAGTGGACAAACGAAATCAGCGTAAATAACAAACGGAATACTTAATTTATGATTGTAATTTTTAAATTTTAATACTTTTTCTTTTTCTCCTGGCATTGTTATTTTTTGAACATTAATACAATATTTAACATGCTCTTGCAGGTTTTCATCCGTAGGAAAACCTTGTAAACAACGGTAGCAGAAATATTTCTTATTTTTAACTTTATTATATTGTCTGCTAACTAAGAAGTTAAAGTTTTTTATCCAAACGTAATGTCATTTATAAAACAGCAAGTTTATTGTGTTTTGTGTAGCAAATGCCGAAATATACCTTGGATAAACATTTTCACGCTCGTCAAGACCAAATACATTAACAAAAATATTATTTTGCTTTTCAAACTTTGGTACTTGATTTTTCTGCGTCTGGAAAGTCAATGCCATTAAAATTTAATTTTGATACGTGACTAATATACTTGTCGACGCGATCAGCATTTTTTTTTGTTTTTTTTTTTTGCTGGAAACATCGCAGAAAGAATAGCCCACTGGAAACATTTGTTATCAGAGTTTTTTACGTTTATGCAACATTTTGTGTTTTTAATTTTTTGTGGGAGATCAACGTAAGAACTACCGCGAAGTATGTTATATCTCGCTGTGTGAAATAAAACTTCTTTTATCATGTCAAATTTCCAATCTGATCCTGATGCAGTAAATTCCTCCAATTTTTTATTTATTTCCTGATGTATTTCATCAGCGACTGATGAAATATTTATTCCAGCTAATATTTTTCGTGATTTAGTCGTTAAATATGGTTTAGCAATCTCGTTGCTGAAATCTACATTATCGAGTATATTTTTATGAGTGCATGTAACTTTGATAAAAGAACATGATACTGTACTATTAGTTTCATACTTTTATGTACTGCAAGTTCTCGCGTTACAGTCGGATGTAAGAGATGAAACAAATTTGTAGAGTTAAAATTTGCTAAAATATTTTGATTATCAAATTTATAACTGTTATCAAATTCTGCAAAAGCGGTAGCTATTTTTGTAGGTTCTCTTATAAGGATCTTTTTGGCTATATCTCCCAATTTCAGTATTGTTATATAACATTTTATATATTTAATATATTATTCGATCGATATCTCACCGCACAATGCGAATGCGCTAGTTGAAAAAACAAATTAGAGATATAAAAATGCTTATAGTATAATGAAACAAAATATAACAAGCGCAAACGAGCAAGAGTATTATTATGTTCACATCAAGTACAACTGATACGCAGGAAATATGTTAGGTTCAGTGATTCACGTCGAATACGGAAAACCGTTTGGTAAATTAACACCAGCTGGAATGATGATCAGCGTTAAAATTGATAATCACGAGCGAGTTGAAGTTTTTAGAAAAGATTTTATTTACACTTTATTCTGTGATGAAATTCCAGAAGGACAACGAGTATATCATGTCAACGACGCTGTTACTGATGACAAGATTGAAAACTTTTCTTTGCAAGATGAATTTCAACCTCATCCTGTGTTCGATTTATATGAGGCTAATCGAAGAATTAATCGAAGAAGAAAAACTAAAAAAGTGTTAGGAAAAATAAGTAACAGTGGTTATCTTATGGTAAATGTCAGAGGAACACTAACTGATAAAGTCAGTTATTATAGCCACAGATTTGTTTATGAAACGTTTAACGGACCCATACCTATTGGTGTAGTTATAGATCACGTCAACGGTATTAAAACAGACAATCGTCTAGAAAATCTCGAACCTGTTACGCCTAAAGAAAATAACAGACGAGGACGAGGAGGTGGTATTAATTTCAGGTGTCCTGCTAAACCTATAATATCATATAACATTAGTACAGGTGAGGAACTAGAATTTCCTTCAATAACAAGTGCAGCAAAACATTTTGATATTAATCCGAAAACAATAAAATATGTTGCAGATGGCAGATCCAAATCAGAAACATCACAATCGACATTTGACAGAATCATCTTCAAATATGACGATTAATTATATTTTCCAGCTCGTTTTTAGATAAGCAATTATGAGCAAACATTAAAACATCATTTTTACTAAATTTTAACGTCATTACTGCACTATCATTAAGTTTATTTTTTTCGGCCGCTGTTAGCAAAATTTTATTAGAATCACCTTGCATCACAATAACGTCAACGGAATAAGAACTATATCCCGACAAACATTTTCGCACTGCTTCGGCTAATTCTCTGTAATTTAATATATCAACTTTCTGATGATATTTTATCTCGTTAATCATTTAAAATAGTAAATTAGATAGAAATGTATTATAATATGAACTTGATGAAACGACTTGCTGATATAATCGCAGGCGATAATTTTACAGCAGGAGATGCTGTCTCTGGCGATCTAAAAATAAATGTGAGTCCATTGGTTACACCGAGGATGACATTTTATTTAACAGCGACTACAAACAAGACGAGATCCTGGACGTGGTTGATTAAAAAAATTACAGCAGACCTACAACTGGACGATATAATGTTAAGTATCATCGCCAAAAAATATTAAAATTTAATTTTACTATTGCTGAGCAACAAATATTTTGGCAACTTATAAAACCTTTTCTTAATCTGAAAATTGCTGGCAAACAAAGGAGCATAAAATATGATTTTATTTTTGGTAAAATATGTAATTTAATGCCAGTCGATAATGCAAGAAGATTACATTTAATGTCGTTGTGTAGACCGGTCAAATATAAATCTGTACTGCTAAAATACGAGCAAATTTATCACAATATTATTTCGATATAGATTTAGTTGGAACCCAACTGTTAAATATATCGCTGTGTCCTCTACATTTAACTAAACTTTTATTACCTTTTTACCTGATAACTTTTTCAATAACAAATATATCTTGTTCATTTTTTTTGTAGTTCTTGCTGGTAAAAGCAACCAGTTATAGGCTCACCCAAAAAATCTTTTAGCGCGTATGTTACAGGTATTGTCAGTAAAACTTTATCAAGAACAAATACTTCTTCACTCCAGTTACGAGTAAATCCTTTTTCAAATGTTTTTTTTTCGTCAGAGAAATTCTAACTCGATCACCAACTTTAAATTTATGTCTGCGATACATGTTTTCATTCTCAAGAATCGGATTTTTAATTGCATCATTTGGTGACATGTTTATTGATCTGTGCTTCGTGTTATTATAATTATCAACAATCTGCTGTAGATCGTCCATGTACTTATTTGCATTTTTAGCTGTCAAATGTTTATGTATCAGCTCGTTTAGTGTACGATTAAATCGCTCGACGATAACGCTCTTACCTTCATTTCCTGTAACATATTTTTTAATGTTATTTTGCTCCAAAAACTGCTCAAGTTTTTTATTAAAAAAACTCCGTTCCATGATCGGTCCAGATTCTGTTTGGTTTTCTTTCTGTACTTGTTATTATTTGTTTTAACGCATCAGTTATTGATGTTCCTGTTTTATCAGAAACGGGTACACTAAACGCGTATTTAATAAAAACATCTACAACATTAAAAAGATACTTCTTTGTAGCGCCATCAGCGCCAACATTAAACTGAGCAGGATTTGACACATAAACTAAATCTATCGCCCTGATATCGTCAACGGCATTTGCAACAACTTTACGTCGCGGAAACTTTTTTGTTTGAGGTTTGTGTAATTCAGCTGCAAGATGATCATACAATTCTTTTCAAAGACCCAACTAATATTTTGCTCCAATAAATCCCTGCAACAACCTTCTATCAAATCGTTCTCGCATATTTGTAGGTTCCATATCTTTAAGTTCATCTAGCATTACTTTAACACAGTCTGATTTTGAGCTCTCTACACGAACGTTTTCAGTACGATCTATATCACGGTAAGAGATATCATGACGTATGGCTATTGCATCAACTTGATTGTAAGGTTCTTGTCCTGGTAGTGGATTTTCATTTTCGTCTAGTTGTTTATCTAGCGGATTATATGGTCCAGTGTATTTATGACCTGGTAATGTCCAACCTCCTTTTGGTTTTGATAACTTGCCAATTAATTTATGTATATCTATACCTGTTCCAATTATTTCTCTGTTGTTGCATTTCTGACAGTACGTAACAATTTTATTTTGCTCCAGACAAAGATCTCTGTCACAATCACACTCGCATATCATTATGTATTAATGATCTACTAAAATAACCTTGTCACACATTCCAGCTCCGGATAATTTCTTTAAAAACGTCTTTTTTTCTACCACATTATTATATTATTTTTTATTTTTTCTGTTGTTTCATCTTCATTTTCTGTTTTAGTTTTGCATTTGAGACAATATGTTGACATATTCCTTAGTTTAGATAAAGTTAATTGCAATTTCATCATTAACGTGAGAAGGTTGATTGCCAAACTGTAAAATAAATTTTAAAAAATTAAATTTAGGCTGAGACATTTGTTTTATAAACATTATACAATAGTATCCACAAGCTGATGTTCCAACTGGTTGAATCTCATTAGACGAATAATTTATTACTTTATATTTTTTGTTGATATATTTTTTTTACTACCTCACTAGGAGGAATTCCAAATGAGTCAAAATAGTTGTTAATGTAAACTGCTACCCAGTGTGTGCCAGATCCGTCGTTAAAATCTTGTATATTTATCACACATGAACCATCAGCTGGAGCATTGTCAAGTTCATCTTTGGAATAAACTCCGTGAATTTTTTTAATTTTTTTAGCTTATCAAGTATATTGAAGTTACTTAACGCGGGCGTGTTCCTGGTAATGTTAGTCCTCGACCTATTCCCAGCAGATTTGGAATTAGACTGCCTGCTAACCCCGCTAAAAGTGGAGCGAAAGGAATAATTCCTTATTGTTTTGTCGTTGGCGACTTCGACGACTTCGTCGTTGCTGGCGATTTCTTTTTTTTAGTCGACGTTGGCGATTTTTTCGCTGGCGATTTCTTTGTTGACGATTTCTTTTTAGCTGGCATTATGTTATTATTGTTACATAAAACTAATGATAAATTTGTTTGATTCCATCGCCTGATACAGTTTTTTAGTTGCTTCAGATACCGCCCCTGACGCTGCTGCTAGTCCCAGTAATCCTAATACAGGTAAAATTTTTGGTATTGCGCTAGCTATTACAAAAAGATCTGGTCCAAAAATTCCGCCATGTTTCGCCATTACAGTTATCTGTGACGCGCTTAGATTTAAAACACACGGTTTACCGCGATCGTATTTATTTATGTTGAGCATTAATTTTGTTAAAATACCGCCCGTTGTCGATGAACTAATTTTTAGTGATACCGGCTTTTGCTTAGCAATATCAGCCACTAATTTTTTAACTTGACCGTCAGTCAAATATATTTCTTTTTCAATGTATTTTGTCATATATCAAGAGGGTTATATTATATTAAACTTGGACTGTCATTTTACCTCCGACAGAGTCAATTGTTATAAATCTGTCGCTGATCACCAGCGCATAAACATACAACGCATCTGCTGGAACCATACCTAATGTCCAGGTAATTTCAATATCAGCTGTCGAATCAACACCTCGCTCGTTGCGTTTACTAACATCAAAATAAAATATCGGATAAAGTGTACGAAATTCCTCTATTGATATTTGAGATCCATCACCAACGTCCTGATATTTCTGAACTGTGTCCATAAGATACATATACGGTCGAGTAAGATTTTTATTAGCATCATCTGCAAAATTGCATTCTATCACTCGTTCCGGATACTGTTTGGAGTTTATTCTAGCGTATATTCTCCTAACATCAGCGTTATCAAATATTGCGTTATTTTGTTGCTGGTCTCCACGTTGTGCTTGTCGCTGAAATGCAACAAATAATTGTTGTGGTAATTGTTCGCTTGACGTTGTTGTGACCCACCATATGTAGTCGGTAGTATTTGGAACTGCAGTCTGATATATTTTATGTTGCTGACAATAAATTCTCTTCGTATACTTTTGAAGCATATCATTTAATTCTACTGTTTTTGTAAATAACGGTGTTACTCGTGGTATCCACAGAGTAAGTTTGTTTATAATATATTGTACATCAGCGCCGCCAACCCGAAGTAAACATTTTGTTCTGCCCGATCTAAAATAGGTGTGTTTAACTCCACAAAATACATTACTGTAATCGCGACAAAATCCAAATATGGTTCTTAATGGCAGCATCATTGTAATTTGACGTGATCCTGCTGCAAGTTCTTTTCTCCTAGCATAACCTTCATTGTAACCTATATTTTTTACGCTAATTGCGTTATTAATTAGATTTAACATTGCAACACCGTTCGCATCTGCAGCTGGTGGTGTTATACCAAGATTATTACAAGCAGCAGTAAGTGAAACTCTTGTAGCGTCTGCGTTAGCGCCTGCATCTGGTGGGGCTATACCAAAATTGACAGCATTAGCGATAAGAAAATTTCTTACAATTACAACATCTGCAGCTGCATCAGCCCCATGCTCTAATGCACCTCTTGAAATAAATTCACCTGGCACGGCTGCACAAGCTCCAGTGTCCTTAAACCACATCATGTTAGTTGCAGTCGATCTATAATAATCGTCACTAAACGAGATAATATTTAGTATTGTACTTGCAACTTGTAGGTGACTTGAAATATCTTCCACTCTTGGATTAGCTAGCTGATACCTGGCACTTTTAAATAATCTCGAACCGTTGTTTATGAGAGCTATTTCTGCTCCAGCTGCAATTTCAGCAGGTGGATTAGCTACTGTCATAATCTGACCACGAACTTGCAGCATTGCTTTATGAGGCAAAAGAAATACATCCTCGTCGCGTGTATTAAATGTTCTAACGCCAACTTTATTAGGCTCATTAGGATTTTCGTCGAGATATTCAACGTACTCAAATTCTGTTGCTGCATCATCTACGTCATAGGTCTCCGCTAAGTTGAGGTAATCTTTAACATACATTTTTTATTTATTAGATTATATAAAATTTGGTGCTGTTGCTTTAGATATTAATTTTTGTATAATTTGCTCTTCTCTTGGTGATAAAAGTTTTGTTGTTGTCTTTATCATTGCACGTTTAGTATCTTCCGTTGGTGCGATTTCTGATATAACTTGTTTTATTTCTGGCCTGTTGCCTTTTATTTTATCAGTTATTTTTTTGTCCCACTGCAGTTGCAGCGGCAGATGCAGCTCCGGTCGCAAAGGCTTTTGATGCGTCCAGTGCAATTGGAGCAACCTTATGCGCTATTCCAGGAGCACTTTCAATAATTTTAGTAAATATATTTCCTAAAAATCCTCCAACTATTTTTCTTTTGTAAACTTTTTTTCTTTGTCTCATGTTATACAACGAGATTACACAAAACTTATTGCGCTCGTAGGTGTACGCAATAAGTAACAACTTCATTATTAAGATCAATTTGTCGTCCAGACTGATCCGTCAATTGCATATTTATTTCTGTTGTTTGATCTTCAATATTTAGCGGATAATAAATAACCTGCCGTGGATTAATTTGCATAAGTGAACCCGTCGGAACGTCTGGCGAAAAACTGTATATTGTTTGTTTTTTACTGCTTTTAGCTGAGTATGATCCAGCTGCAATAGAGCAATTTATCAATATTGTGTTTACTTCAGTTATATTTACTGGCAGATCACCGTCGTATGTTACAGTTTGTTCCGTATTTGATCCGTATCGTCGTGGATAAAATCCGAGCAGTGACGCAAAGCTTGCTGGCGATGAAAAATCGATCATCATGTTATTCTTTAATATTATTCTAGCGCGTAACGTGTTAAAATTTGGTGTTAGCTCAAAGTTGTCGGCGTTTTCATTGTTTCTTGCAATAACTTCTTTTATTGTTTTATTTAGATCAGTGAGATTACAAGCGCCTTGCGGAATTGCAAATCTTATCCACGATGATTAACATTAGTTTTTACGTTAGCCATAGAATGCCACGCTGTGCAGAAAATTAGTCCAACTTCATATTTTTTCTCAGGATCTAGTTGTATTGGTGGAATATAATTCACTGAAAAATTTGCGCTATCTTTTGCAGCGGTGCTAGAATCGAGTAATAATGTTGTTGACATCTTTATTTATTAGATTATATAATTATATCGCCCGCGATTATGTCGCGGTGTAATATTTCGTATTCGTCTGATGTTAGTAATTCTTTCGATCTTAGATGATCAAGTATATCAACTACTTCATTGTCAATTTCAACACCAACATTTTCAGCTTCCTTCGATGATATCAACAGTATTAATCTGCCGATCATATCAGGTGTTGATGTAAATACTCTTACTCCAGTTCCAACTTTTTCAAGGCGATCTTTATCGTGACTCTCCGTCACAGTTGGCTGTAACCTTTCTCTGATTTCACATGGATTATCAATTAACCGATCTAGTTCAGCTTGTCTTTAATGTAAAGATCGGCGATAATACTGTGTCGGAATTTTCTAATACTTTCGTGGTAATTTTCATTTTCTAGCACTACTTCGCTGATTTATTTCTTACTTTCTTCCGCTATTTCCGTCAACTTTTTAATTTTTTCATCAGCGTTGTATTCTTTCTTTAAAATCTCGCTTATTTTTGAATCCTCGAAATTGCGTTTTTCGTTGAACGACTTATACTCGTCATCTCTTATTTTGTTGTTTATTTTTTTCACTTCGTTCTCTGTCTTGAACATCTAATCCATGCCCTTTTCTAACAGCTTCTCTCTCAGCTTCTTCTCTCTCATACATCTCCCTTAAAGCTTCATTAGTTTTACTTTCCATTTCCCGTTGTTGTTTTTTTTTTATATATCCTCCATCATTTTCATCATCTCATCCAACCTTCTTCCCGTTGGCCTAACTACCACCGTCTGCGATAATCTTCGTTCAAGCTCTAACGGATTACGAATCAACTGATCTATCTCAATTCGTCTTCTCTTAGGATCAACAATGTAATCTGTAAGTGCCTCAGCCAACCTTCTTTTTTCTTCATCAGATCTTGTAATAGTGGTTTCTTGTTGTTCTTTAATTAATCCAAGTAAACCTTCTTCCTGTAATTTTTTATGTTCTTCTTCTGCTGGCGGTAAAATTTCAGGTTGTTTCCCAAGTAAAGCCTCAGTAACTGCTTTTAACTGGTTTTAAAATTTTAGCTGATTCCTCCACGGCAACTACTTGTCCACGACGTGCTTCTTTAACCCTTTCCTTAAATTCTACATGAGATTGAGCAATTTATTTTAGATCTTCTGTATATTTTCTGTACTTTGCTCGTTTATCCATATTATTATTCAATAACAGTTTGATAAAAATTTACTCTAGATACTTTCAATACAGCAGCGGAACATTTTTTGTGGATCACGTGTAAATTTATCGAATCAAAAGAAATTATATTTATCTTTTGTTGCCTTATGATACAGTTCAATAAATGTATCTTTTGTTACGTCGCCACATTGCTCGTTTGCAATATTTCTGACGTCAACGTTGTCAAGCTCGGGAAATAATACAAAGCAACCGGTATTTCGTCTAATAAATTTATCGACGTTGTAAAATCCCTGAGCGAGATAGACAGAGTTACATTTTTTATTATGTGACAGTGAAAAATAAGATCTTATTTTATTCATCTCTTCATTGTTAAGTGGAATATCATCAAAAACAACTATGTTATGCTCATCCGAGTCAAGATGATTAACTGGAATAAGTTCCTCTGGTGGTCTAATAATAAAAAAATCTTCAGCCTCAAGATCATCACGAAGCTTGTTATTGTATTTGCTCAATAATTCGTATTTATCCTGCTGTGGGTTAATTGTGCAAATATAAACTCTGTCGTAGTTAAAATTATCGCCGAATAGTAAATTCATCAGCAAATTTGTTTTCTCCGATCCAGTTCTCCCAACAACGAGATAATGACAATCTCGCAAATCATTGTTATGTTTATGTTGCAGCAGCCGTTCTGTGTCAAAATTTAATATTGACGATGGCTTGGACATTGTTATAAACTAAGTTTATATAAGACTGTCAGACAATAAACAAATAATGAGCTATTATACAAGATTTGAAACAAGATTAGGAGATTCGTCAGCTGTAGGTACAACAATGACAAATGGTAACATTGATTTATCAGGCTACTTGATAAAACTGGCGACACAATGATAGGAAACCTGTTTATGTCGAATCAACGAGTTCGAGGTTTAGAAACAAATTATACGCCAATAAATGTTGGTGATACATAAGCTGTTAGTTATGCACAACTTAAATCCGTCGACAATAATAAACAATCACTGACAGGAAGAATTTTAAGCGGTAACTTAGATATATCGGGAAAAAAGAAATAAATTTGGAAACCGCGTATCCGCCAGCAAACTTAAAATCAAACACAAGCGGTAAGTTATTTACAGTTGAAATATGTGGATAATAACAACCTTGATAAAACCGGTGGAACTGTTACATGCAATATTAATATGTCGAGTAAAAGAATTAATGGCTTGGAAACCGAGTATCCACCAGCTAATGTTGATAGCACACAAGCAATGAGTTATATGCAACTAAAATCCGTTGACGATAACAAGCTTGACAAAGCTGGCGACACAATGACAGGTAACTTTGTAATGAGCAATAACTAAAAACAACTGAATTACCAACAACCTCGCCACCAGCTAATGAGACTGATGCTTTTATTTATGCTCAGTTAAGAGGAGCACTTGTGCCGTATTTAATACAATCCGGTGGATCAATGTCAGGTAACATAAATAAGAGAAATAACAAATAACAACGTTATATGTTCCAGTTAACCCTAATGATCTGACAAATAAAGCGTACGTTGATAGTATATCTAGTGGCATAAAACGAACTAAAAATAATGTTGGGTATATTCCAACACTTTTTAAGGCAACTGATAACCGAGCTGGGTTTGTGGTAAGCGCATCATCATATTATCCTGAAAATTATCCTCATCATGCTTTCTCTGATAGACAAGAATGGGCTACTAACGGAGAAGTTGAAAACTTCTGGATTAAAATGTCCCATTGCAGTTGCTATCTGGCAATTTCATTTGCGAGGTAGATTAAACTCTAGTGTTGGTCGAATTTATAATTGGCGATTGGAAGGATCAAACAATGATATCGACTGGGTAATATTATACAGTACAGAAAACAACGTATACTTCAACAACACAATATTTTACGATTCCGACAGAAAATACTGTTAAGAAGTACTTGTATCTCCGAGTTTATGTTATCGCTGCTGAACATCTGTTTCCAAGATTGACAGCATTTCAGATATACACACTTGATGTTCAGATTTAATCTAACGTTGTAAAATAATGTCTGAACCAGCAATTATAACCATTGCAGGAGAATTTTATGATAATATTTTCAACCCCCAAAAAAGATGTTGGAAACGAATCACTAGTGGCACATTCGATAAATGCTAGGAAAATGTTTTCAATTCCAATGATAAATTCTCCATTGTCCAAGAAGAAAAAATTTTGTTCGTGTTATGTATATGCGCGGACCACAACTAATAAAAGCAATAGAAAACTTTGATATTATAAGCAGATACTGTCATCCTGATGATTGTCTAGAGGAACAAAAACAAGTTGAAATCTTGTTTAAAAAAATATTGCTTGAGCTTGATCTTATAAATATAAATTTGATAATACGATCAGGTTTATTAACACTAAAGGCACAGGAGGAAAAAGACAAAGATAACTATAATCCTCTCAAAAAACACTAGCGGAATCTAGGACAACAGGAATTAAGAGAAACAAGGAGCTATACAATGTTTTTTTAAAAGTAGAAATTTTTAATTATCTCGGTATGTACTACCACGACAAGGGAACCCTAGTTAAAATCGTTACAATGGCAACGGATACTCAAAAGTAATTCTACCAATGATACGTAAAAAAGACCCAGAATTTGATCCGGTTATTGTTGACAGATCTCTAGAGATAATCAAAGAATCTGACTATGAAATTGATAATCTCAGTGATGTTGAGCGAGTAAAGTTTTTTTAAAGAAGTAGATTAAACAAAGTTGGAACAAACTGATTCTTATCACGACATAAATGAAGAATATAATATTCCACTTCCATCGCTCCAGCGCTCTAGACAATTGTCATTACGAAATTATTATAATGAAATTGAGGAAATACTCACGAAACCGTACGAAAAATTAATGTGGAAAGTAGCTTTTATTGTTGATATTGGCGCAATTTATAGAGACAGATTCCGAAAATTAATGCTAATCAATTTTATAGTCGCATACGCAATTATCAGACAATATCTCGTTCTCAAAAATTTTACGTTGGATCAAATAAGTTTGGTACATGGGTTTATTGATGAAACAGAAGGAGAATACAGTAATTTGGTAAATAAAACAGATTTGTATAAACGTGAATCAGAAAACACGTTTGATTCCTACAGTTGGTTAAAGAAAAATGAGGTACTAACAGATGAACGATATAAGGATACTTCGTCAGATGTTTATAAGAAGTACAGAGATTTTATAGCTGATCCTAAAAATAATGAGTTCCGTGAGTTTCTTGATTCGATTGTTGGTGTTAGAGTTTTTACTATCGTGTAAAAGTTGTAAGCAAATATTGTATAATGAAAAAACAAATCATCGATTTCAATCATATTTCAGAAGAAATTCCAAAACAAGATGTTGACACACTAATGCAATATTACAGATATTATCATAAAAAACCTCTGGTGTGTAAAACAATGTTACAAGTATTACAGTAGAATACTTCGAGTAATATCATATTTACCACTGCTCATGACAAGCTCTGGTATAATTTCAAGTGGAGTATCATTAAATCCGTTTTTGTTAATAATATCAGGTGTTGGTGTTTCTCTTTCAACGGCGTGTAAAAAAATTGAGCCTCGACTTGAGACCAAAATAAAAAAAGCTTTTAAAACAGCAAGTATCACTTACAAATATACTTGATCAGATACGATCTTATTTGCGAGGCGTAAAATATGATATGGACAACTTAATACGAGAGTTCCGCATTATTGACAGTATGTTAGCAGATGTTCTACCAATGAGAGTTAGCAAGTACGAAAATAATTATCATAAAACATGACTGTAACAGTAGTAATAGAAATCAAGTCGTTTCTAGATCAGAGACCATCTTACCCCGACAAAACATATTTTGTCAGAAAAGCCTTATCATATGAAAGTCATCATCGGAGCTGAAGAAAATGTCAACATAGAAGGGTTTTGGAGGGGGAAGGAGGGTTTCTGAGCTAGAAACCTGGTTTTCTATTACTACTTGTACGATGCATCTGTGAAGTTACTGAATGAAAAAAGATTATCGATCTTTTCGTCTTAAAACAGATATTGCGAGGGGGAAAATGGCTGTGAGTATAATTTACTGCGAGGGGAAAAATGGCTGTCAGTATAAGTTTACTTGTTAACATCATGAGTCTCTTCTTTAGACAATTCTTTTGGTGCATAAGATGAAAGAAACATTTTGCAATTATAACGGCAATTCTTAATTTTTTTTAAACATTAACATTTAATTAAATTTAATTTATTCTTCCTAGAAACCATCGCTGGGTTAATGATTTTCACGAATAATGAATGGATCCGTTCGAAATTTCCTCATCGCTCTATCCTCGCAATGGCTGATCATAAGTGACATAAGTTTTTCGCTAAAACGTTTCTTTACATCTCTTATTGGTCCTTTATCCTTTAAAATTTAATTGCTTTTCTATCTGGACGTTACTTCTTCCTAACATTGATGGTCTCTGCAAAATTTGGCACATCATTCTGGCAAAACCTGAGAATGGTATCGACTGGGCATCAAACATGTTTATTTAGGATCGCAATCTCAACATCAAATGTTTGCACTAGCTCGCGGAAAGTCCCGAAATATTGTGAGTGTTAATTTATGGTACTATCCATGAAAAAACAGTCCTACTTAAAACATTCTTTGCACGTACGGACCTGGATTCATGAATCACCAGTGAACTGAAATAGGGTTCATCGAACATCGTGTATGAAAAAGCATAAATTCTTGCTATTCCTTCTTTTGTAAATGGCAAATAACTAGTAATGTTTTAAATTTGATGAGGACATGGAGGGGGAAGGGGAGTCCCTCAAGAAGATTATGTGTCTTGAAATACAAAAAGGCTGAAATGTTATCTTTAGAACTGTGGAACAAATTCGCTTACTGACCACTGCAACAAAACTTAGATAACAATTTGTAAAACATCTGGGGAATATATTAAGGGTTGGATCGTGATGTCATTGTCATTTTACAGCTATCATAGCTTTCCCTAATATCTTTTTTTGCTCTAACATTAATGACACCATTGTTTAACTTATTTGTATTCCCTAGATACATTAAAAAATGATGCCATTGTTTTCATTAATTTTATGATAAAAATATATTTTGTTGTCATGGAAATATATCAAAGAGGTCGAACAACAAGCTGTACCAGCTTAGTTACGGTCCTCTCCTAACAAACAAATGGATGCTAAAAGTGATTACAATTAAGGCTCGACTGTTTCATTGGGTATGTTTGTTCAATCTTGTATTGTTTGTCTCGAGAAAAGAGTTAATTTCAATTAATGTTACGAATATAAAATTATTTTTTTCTAAAAATACGACAATATTAGTTTTTTCCCCTCCAAGCTATCTGGATGCCAAAAATACCAGCTCAACCGACCTCTTCAAAATTAAACGTACAATCAAAATGGAAATAAAACAAATTGAACTTAAAACAGTAAATTTAAATGAGTATGATGTATAGGGTTTTCATTGAATCGCCTTTTTATAAACGATTACTGGGAGAAACAAAATCAAACATTACGACCAATATTCTGCAGAAATAAAAGCTTACAAAGAAATGTCGACTCGTGTAGCATTCTTGAAAAAAAAAAGTCAGAATTTATTAAACAATTTTAACCTATCGTGACATAAATTTCGGACGAAATCTACTAATTAATCGGTCTTCGGAAAATACATTACTTGGTTACTGACACATTTTAATCGACTATTGTCATAAAGGCGGTCGTATAAAATACTTTTCTACTGTACGAAAAATGTGAGCCTAAATTTAATACCGTTCACGTTTGACAGTTTTTGTGCAACTGTATTTATGGTATTTGAATATATTTAAGGGGTTTATGGCGTGACCCAATTCCTAGTCTACAAATTTATATAGCAAAACTGGTTCACGAGGAAGAAAGCATAAAATACTGGTTGCTATGACAATTTTCACACAGTGACGTATTCAGCATAAATTATAGACAGTGATCGAGATAATTACACGTGGCTATCGCCATTACTATAGGATAGTTCACGATCACGCCACGATTTATGTACATGTATGATGTATGTACATGTATGATCACCTCATATTGCACAGACCTGTCATAACGTGTACAGGAAGCACCAATATTGCACCTGCCCATGTTGAATATGGTTACGGTTTATGTTCCTCGAGCCATTGCGCTATATGTACAAGTAATGGCAATGTACAGAGTTTCTACAGTGGTAATTTGAATTTACAGGGCCAAATACACTCTATATAATGACCAAGTGGCAACATAACCCTGAACACCCTGTTTTCGATAGGATACAATGATTGGCTTACAAAATGCGGGAGGCAATACATGTTTTCATCATTCTCATGACATTTCTTCTAAATCATGAGCAGGGTAGGTTCCGGTCAAGTGGGCTTTGTTATTTTGTATTGATCTTTTATTCAGGGGGTGTCCAAAATTTCAATAGGGCCCTGACTTTCCTGAAAGACACTAAAGCAAAGTCGCTGTGTCCATTTACTTCGTGTGTATAATACTCGTTAAACGTGCGCTGACAAGTACGTGTGTGTGTGTGTGTGTGTGTGTGTGTGTCTTTTTTTTTTTTTTTAGCCGGGGGTTGGATGTTCGGGACCCCCAGCCCCGGGCCTGGACGAGTATTTGTCGCTGAACACAAAGAGCTACGTAGATAATTACCGAGTGAGTCATCTCACCGAATGAATGAATGAACAGCAACCTTCTTACCGACGTCATCGATAAAGCCAATGATAGATCAAAAGGGGGATGGGGTTGGGTTCGTTAGACAGAATCTTATATGTGTGATGTTTAGAAAAATCCTTTAAGTATAAGGAAATGAAGATATGTTTCACGAAATACTACAAGTCTGGTTTTAAGACAATTTAGATAAAATTTAGCGTTAGTTTACTGACCTCCGGCTATGTTAATCCCATACTTTGGGCAAAATAAACTCTCCTATCTGTGTAAACGTGGGCATTCGGTGCTTCCATGGGGTTGTCGACCTTATATTAGTAACTGTATTAACTGATCTTTGTAACCGTTATGGTTGTTCATGTACATACCGAATGCGTTTTAGTGGTACTCACTGTGCTTAGAATTGTGTTTAACTATTGTTGATGTGTAACGTATAACATCGAATACGCTTTGTCTTGCAGAAGAAAACATTTGAAAATCACCAAGGCTTTTTTAAATCTCGTTCATCGGGGGCGTAGCTAAAAACAACGTCAACAAACTCCTCCCTCTTCCCGCCCTCTGTATGTTTAATAGGGCCTCTGTGAGTGCCTATACATTCCCCTCTCCCCACCCTCTATTACAAACTATAGGAGTGCTAGCACATCTTGTCCTGATACATAATTGTTAATACGTTGCCAGGTTGTACAATAAATGTGTTAATACGTTGCCAGGTTGTACAATAAATATAAATCTCTCAATACACATGTCTAATATATATATATATATATATATATATATTATATATATATATATATATATATATATATATATATATATATATTACACGTGTGTGTTGTGCAAGTTATCTTATTTTAAATACTTGTTTGATTATATTGATATAAATCAAGATAAAATGTGAAATTTTGCAATTCTTGAATGACTTCGATAGTTTCAACATTTAATGCACGGTGCCATGAAACTTGCCCCCGAAGCGCTTCATTCATTATACAGAGCTTTCTTAAATATAAAACACTTTGAAATTAACAATGAGAACAAAAATTTATTGATAACTGTAAAAGCCATTAATTGCAAATATCTTCTTGGGAATTTTGTGGCCCCGGGTGGCCGAGTGGCCTAAGACGCTCGCCTTTACAGATCATTCACACATCTCACCTCTGTCTACCTGAGTTCGAGTCTCGGCTCGACCAACATGGGATATGTGAGAAAGCTTGCCAGCAGGTTCACGTGGGGTGGTGGTTGTTCCCTGGGTCTTTCTCCACCAAATATGTTCTGGTCGCCACTTATATATCATTTGCTGAAAAATTCCGTTAAACCCCACAAGATCAGCCTCTAGAAACTTTATATATTTCATCGCAAATACAGCTCATAAAAGACAAATATACCAAGGACACTTCTACAAAAACAAAATTACACCTCTTTATAATGGACATTCATACATAAAAGTATACCGGTTTATAATGATCATTCGCATATAAAGGACACATGTTGTATCGGGAATTTAAAGATAAATACCACCTGGCTATACAGGAATTCTAGATAGTTAAACTGCTTTTAAAAGGCGTTTCCAAATAAATTTCACATGTTTATAAAGGATAAGTGCTTATAAATGAAAACCCTCAGTTTAATGACCCCTTTAATAACGGTTTGGCTGGTTTTGTTGGATTTATCACCATTTTTCAGCACATGATTTACTATACATGGTGGTCAGTATATTTCGTGGAGTAAGAACCGAGGAAAACCCTGGGAAGAACAACCTACCCACGGGAAGCTACTGGAAAGCTATTTCACATACCAACGTTGCTATTTTATAAAGGACACGTCCAGGTATAGGACACCTGGTAATAACGTGAATCGTAGATAAAAGTCACGCCTGTCTACAGAAGATATAATTATTTGATCCACTGCATATCATATATAAAGAGATTTCACTGCATGTATGGATGGTCATCTAATGCATACTATGGTTACATTTACCGTTAATTTTGAATTACATACAAAGTACAAGAGAAAGGTTAACTTCCAACGATAACAATATTAAAAACTAACTTTTAAGTTCATGGTGGTAAATTGTTATATTTTTCTTCTCCCAACGAGGTGAAGCAAGAAATTTACGCTTGTCAGCCAATCTTACACTAAAATGAATAACTAATAAACGAACAAAAAACAAACTGCACGATTACATCTTTAGACAGCGATATTTTGAAAATAAAATAAAATTTCCAGAATGATTAGTCATATTCTAAAATGTTGAAGAAATTCATTCGAAAAAACCCCCCCTAATAAACGTGCACAGAAGCTTTGACATTTCAAAGTCCACAAAGTCTCAAGTCCTGCAGTCTATGGTCATCAGAATATAGGTCACAAAAGTGACAGATGATATCAACATTTTATGGGTTATCCTCTCAATATATGTGTGGTTTTCTATCTATTATAGATATTGCTAGAGACTGTTTACCCCCTCAAGGTAAAACGGAACATCCTGCGCTTCGATCATGTTAATAGTAAAAGTCAAACAGGTCATCGCGGATTATTTCAGTAATTGGTGTAATTTTTTAGAATTTGATTCAACATACCATTAAATGGTAATTTTGGACTTTTAATTGTATCCTCATACATCCGTATTCCTTTGGAAGGTCATTATTTACATTCCCCTAGAAGTACATATTGCAAAATCACTGTTAAAGTACGTGGATATTTTTGGACGAGAACAAACTAAAGATGTGATCCTGTACAATCCGGATTGAATGTCGCGCGCTGTGATGTCATAATGAAAGCTATGTTGTTACACGAATTCGTACTACCTTATATTGTGACAATTAGACGATTAATTTTCGCCTGAAAGTTCTTCATTACAGTTAAGGTGCTGATCATTCAAGAATCATGGTTAAATAGACTCTGGTTAAACAAAATTAGTAATATGTTTTAAAACAACAATTTATATTAATTTGAGTAAATAAGCGCACATGTCAACCTGTATGTCTTTTACTATAGGAAAAATGTTAATTGCAGGATTTTTTTTTTAAATAAGAAAATGAATGTTAAGAGTTCTAAAATGTCAGCGTTCAACGAATGTAAGAGTGATGAAAATCTGATAAAATGCCACCAAAAAAACAAAAAAAAAAAAAAAAAAAAAAAAAAAAAAAAAAAAAAAAAAAAAAAAAAAAAAAAAAAAAAAAAAAAAAAAAAAAAAAAAAAAAAAAAAAAAAAAAAAATACAAAAAAAATAATAAAACAAACAAAAAAACCCCCAAAAAACCAAAAAAAAAACAAAAACCAAAAAAACAAAAAAACAAAAAAAAACAAAAAAAACCAAACAAAAAAACAAAAACTGTGGCAAATAAATGTAAGGATTTACTATAAAACCAAACAAAAAAAAAAAAAAAAAAAAAAAAAAAAAAAAAAAAAAAAAAAAAAAAAAAAAATCAACAACCGGCAATAAATGTATGATTTACTATGAAAAAACAAACAAACAAAAAAAAAAAAAAACAACAAAACGGTTCCACTGCTATAACAAGCTCGAAATCCACATTTCTAGACAGCGGTAGCAAAAAATTAAGAGGGCGTTATGTCTAGCTTATGTGACTGAAATTAGTGGTGGAATCAAAAGGGGTTGGAAGGTTCATTGGGAAGGGGGTAGGGTGGCTCTTGAGAGAGTGAGATGGGGGTATCAAAGTAATTTTTCTGGGGTGAGTCGGGGCAAAACGTGCCCCCTCCCAATCAGTTATGTTATTTATACAGTTATTTACATATTGCACAATGGGATTTTTTTTAAAAATTGCCGTCTACAAACCCCCCGTGAGCACTCATGTTTCCACTACTTAAGGATTCCATATGTGTGTGTTTGTGTGTGTGTGTGTAAAATATGCAATTCAAAGAAATAAGGACATGCGCGGAGCAATGAATATCAAAAGTGACAGTTTTAGGACGGGAATAATTTGACTAATTCCCCGCCCTTTTTGAGCGATGATAGACAGTTAGGAAGAGCGACACGCTGTCTGCTAACCAGTCTGTATCATTAACCACATGGAGAATCACCGAGGAAGGGCGGCTTTTCAACACTATATATAACGGTGATTGTTAACGCTGGCATCACCAAAAATACCACTGTAATCAACAGAGAATTCATCTATCAAGCGATAACGAAAAAAGGTAGGAAATCACCAGAATACATACAGTATTATACAGCATACACACTAGGCCTGTATGTTGATATTCATAACAAACATCATGAGAAGTTGACTTAAGCATTACTCATTCTAAACGGGAGTGTCAGTGTTCATTCAGGTATTTTAAACCAGTTCATTCTGATATTAACACACATAATTTGCAGAGTTACTAGTGACAAGACAGTCGGAATTGATTTTATAAAACCGCTTTCATCATTCCTCTGGGAGTCGGTCAAGGCATACCTTACTAGAATAGACTGGTTCACTATCGTGAAGTAACTAGTTAAGTATATTATCTTAATGTGTACAGGGTCGGAAAATTATTAGGCTAGTTGTTTGACCTATTACCCACTTGGGTAGAGTATGGCCAGATCGGATTATGCTCCACTTCCCCGAAATAAGTGTATTAATTGGAATAAGGGGATTTGTTATCAACAGTTTCCTTTTTGTTGTTGACAGAGATGAGTATCAGTGCTACATTTAAGTTCCCGCTGAAATTGTTGGATATTTTCCCCCCACTAAATAGACGATAGCATAACTCTTGAAGGAATACTGTCAGACTTTATTTGACAATTTTATGAATCGAATATTAAACACATTTTGAGAGCTCATGCAGTAGGTTTCCATTTTTTATTATATAGTCGACTTCCAGTACATTATGAATCAATAGCCACCTTAACTCTCTACCTGAGAACTATTAAATCCTTTAACAACTTACAATTTCAGACTCCATAATTGCACATTTTTGTAATTTGGAAAAATAAAGGCATCAACGCCATATACAGTGTTATATCCTTGTTATATTTAGGAGATGTAGCAGCCTGCTGATGTACACAATAAGCTGCAAAGGTGTGATATTCTACCTGTATATATTGTATATGCAATATATACATACTGCTTTAATGGCTACAGTTAAAATAAAGGGAGATGAAACGACAGTGACAAAAGTGTCTCAGAATTATAACAAAATAAAAATGTCACATAAATAGGGTGTTTATTCTGCCAAACATTTCACAATAATGCAATTGAAATAGAAGTGTCCCTGAAAATATGTTTAATAAAACTTTGGAGGGTCTTTAGCATTTCAGCAACTTGACCAACATTTTAAATAGTGTATAGTGTAGACCAATAATTTTAACTATTGTTTCTATTTTTGCTTATATTTATCATTCAGCTTAAACAAATTTTGTAGTCTTTTAGATATTATTACTTAAATTTGGCATGCATATGTTACTCGTTTCTGTCTTCTATAATAATGCTTAAATTTGATTTTAAAATGTCCAGGCACTGACATTTTATAAACAACCTAAATATGAATTAAAACCATTATATGGACATGTTTGTTCAGGCTGCATGTTTGTCAAATATATGGTGTAGAATAAATAAGGAAATAAGGATTAAAAATCCATACTCAACTTATCTGTATGTGTGTGTGTGTGTGTATATATATGTGTGTATATATATATATATATATGTGTATGTGTATATATATATATATATATATATATATATATATATATATATATATATATATATTAGATTTTACAAATTCAAATTCACATTTTTATTGTATAAAATATTACCATACCCTTCGCACAGTGGGTTATCTACCTTTGGAAAGATAATCTATAATGCTTTATATTTGGAGAGAAAATACCAACTGAAACCCCCCCCCCCCCACTTCATTACTCTATCACACTCATTGCACTCAGTTTATATAGCATTTTGAGAGGTGGGGCACATTGCTGACGACATTACAAGTCAGCACAAAGCAGATGTCACAGTACACTAATAAGGTCACATTTTTGAATGGATTTTATTTTGCCATAAGGAAGGTTGAATCCCTACATAGAGCTTGTGTGCTAATGCATAAACATGGTTTACTATGGTTTACATGACACAGGGATAAAAATAGCCATATGGCAATGATATATCTTCAAAGAATTGAGCTGTAAGAAGCATTCTTTATCACATGAATGACATTTCCCTATTGAAAGTCTGCAGTTAATGGAATTTTTCCAAAAGCAGTGATTGTTTTGAGTATCTGATTTTCTTAAAAAATTATCATATACAGTTTAACATTAATCCTATTAAAGGTATTTTATCATCTAATTTTTCCAGCATTTCATAATACTGCTACTGGCATTTTTCCAAGGATTTGAATTGGGTGTATGCTTGTCTGTGTCAATTTTTATATGAAAACATTATCAATAAACAGGCACATTGCAGTGACTATGTTATTATGGCACTACATTGTATGCCTTAGAACAGCATGTAACAGCAGAAACATTACCACTGAATATGGAAAACAGCATATCCTCCATTGTACAACTTTAGCATTACCACTGAATATGGAAAACAGCATATCCTCCATTGTACAACTTTAGCATTACCACTAAATATGGAAAACAGCATATTCTCCATTGTACAACTTTAGTATTACCACTAAATATGGAAAACAGCTCATCCTCTATTGTACAACTTTAGCATTACCACTAAATACGGAAAACAGCATATACTCCATTGGTCAACTTCAGCATAAGTACCAAAACTGAAAAACAACATAATCTCAATTGTACAACTTCAAATACAATAGGTACAATGTTTTTAATAACTAGATAATCAATGAAAGCATTTCTTTGCTCAATTGTAAAAAGTTACTTAGTAAATCCTTGATAAAGGTGGCTGATATGTAGGAACGAACACTTACATGATATGATTAAGCTTTCTTATTGGTTGTTATATACCAGTAGTTCATCATGCTGTTGACAAATCAACTTGGATTTTAGAGTGTTTGCTTGATTTTAAGTGGATTTATTGACTTTGCTTGATTTGAGAGTTTGTTTATTTGCTTGATTTTTAGAATGTTTGCTTGATTTTAATGGGGTATTCAAGCAGTCATGCTTTCTGGAGAAAACACTGACTTGGATAATTGAAAGAAATTCTGTCAATTTCAGTCAACTAAAATATTCTCACATCATCTCATTTGTTTGTACCACCCCACCCCCCATCTATTTTAAAAATAGATGGCATCAAGGATATATACAAATGCACATAACTTAGTCATTTCATTCATTGATTTATAAATTCTAACCCGATTGTCACCAGGGGGTTTGAAACACTGTCAACTTGTTGGCATTTTCAATCAAATGGGAGTTTCTTTAGCAAGACGGTTGCCATATTTGCTTGGGCCAGTCTGTATTTTCATTGAGAGGTAGTTGACTGTCTTTGATGATCTCATTAATTGATAATTTCTACATATGGGCTACAACAGGCTTGATGCCCATTAGTGCCAGATTACCCAACAGGCAGAGTAGGCACCGGCCTATGGGCTCCATGCCTTTTAGGGGCCCCGCAACAACGGATCAAAATAATATTGAATTGATTTGATCTTGACGTTATAGGAGATAATTTGCAATGGGGGCCCCAAGATTTTGACTGCCTAGAGGCATCCACAGGGTTTAATCCGGCACTGATGCCCATATCCAGTGGGTGAAAACGTTTGGTTTACTCAGGTCTTGTCCTTCATCTTGCCTTACAAGAGTCAACTTCTGTCATCATAGAATTTCTCAAAAGGAATCGGGGCAAATTTTGGGAATACATTTCAACACGTTATTGGTTATAAACATTTAGTTTTAAAACAAAAATAGCAGGCTAGATAGATTTTCTTCGCTTACAGAGACAAAGGTCTAAAAGGTTAAACACAGAGTCAGTCACCTACTCGAATGAGTCAGATAGTGCTGTTTGATTGGTTGAATGCCAATGATGATGTCAATGTGAAATTATCAGTTTCCTAAATTTTGGATTTACATCTCTTTGAACACGTGTAAACAAGAGCTCCTCCTGTTTATTTGTTCAGTTTGTTTTAGAAATATTATAACTAGTCATTGCAAATATTGAACGCAGACGACAATTTTACTGAAATAGACTATTCTAGAAATCAGAAATGGAAAGTGAGGAGGTTGTCTGCTTGTTTATATTGGGAGCTTCTGTTTGCATTGAAATGCCATTAAGTTGACAGTGTTAGGGACACCTTGGCAACAATCAGATTTGAAATTATAAATCAGTGAATGAAATGAAAATTTTATATCCTTGATGCTTTTCGTTTTCAAAATTGATGTTGGGGGAGTAAACAAACAAACAGGAGGGTGTGCAATTACTGTTAGTCCTATTCAGTCAGATTCATTAATTCATCATACCACTGATTCTGACAAGTGTTGATTTAGAGATGGTACTGGAGCTGTTTGCAATTTCACAGGCCCTTATGGGCAGAGACGAGTGCCTGTGGTTTATATTTCAATTCGTGCATACATCAATGGATATCTTTGAGACTGTGAGATATCCTTCAAATTTTACATGCAGATATTACTGGCATGAACCAGAGATGACAATGTTTGCTGGAGTAAGGTGTTTTACTTTGTGGCTTAGATTGGGCAAGAGGAGTAAAGTGTCTTGGCTACGTACACAACGCTGCATGCAGTCAGTACAGTTTAGGTCATCAAACTTGGTACTCCTATGTAGGAGTTGAACAGCTTTCATACAGTCATTGGTTTGCATCAGAGATGCATACCAATATTCCTGCATGGGCTAAGCCCACATTTTAGATTCTTTTGCTCTTTGGATTTAGTTAGTTTTATCAGTATTGGTCACAGACCAGGAGAGCTTTTTGAATGTCCTGTTGTCCATCATCAGTTCTATCAGACATCCAGTCATCCATTATCACTGCTGCTCCTGAACTGCTTGGAAGATTGCCATGAAACTTAATTCACATGGAATCAAGGTCTAGTTGGTCGTAAATGAAAATAGTGCTTGGACATACGTTATAGCCACTGCCACCGCAGTCGTCTTGAAAATCTTGTCATCACTACTGCTCATGAGTGGATGTTGTATCAGCATGGAGTTTTCACTAAAAGATTTCTCATGAGATTTACTAAAACTGGTCCTAAATGAAAATGGTTTTGCTTGGTCATTGTATATCTTTAAAATGTTGTTGCTACTAATATGTCCACCATGGCAGCCATCTTGAAAATCTTGTTATTTCTATTTATTCCTGAATGGAAAGTCATATCAACATGTCCAATATGTCCACCATGGCAGCCATCTTGAAAATCTTGTTATTTCTATTTATTCCTGAATGGAAAGTCATATCAACATGTCCAATATGTCCACCATGGCAGCCATCTTGAAAATCTTGTTATTTCTATTTATTCCTGAATGGAAAGTCATATCAACATGTCCAATATGTCCACCATGGCAGCCATCTTGAAAATCTTGTTATTTCTATTTATTCCTGAATGGAAAGTCATATCAACATGTCCAATATGTCCACCATGGCAGCCATCTTGAAAATCTTGTTATTTCTATTTATTCCTGAATGGAAAGTCATATCAACATGTCCAATATGTCCACCATGGCAGCCATCTTGAAAATCTTGTTATTTCTATTTATTCCTGAATGGAAAGTCATATCAACATGTCCAATATGTCCACCATGGCAGCCATCTTGAAAATCTTGTTATTTCAATACCTCTTAAATGGAAAGTCATATCACCATGCCCAATGTGTCCACCATGGCAGCCATCTTGAAAATCTTGTTATTTCTACAGCTCCTGAAAGTCATATTGGCATTGGGATTTCTCTGGAAGACATTTTACAGTGCTTTGTTGGTCCTAAATTACAAATTGTGCTGATCTGATATCTAATATGACCACTGCCACATCCATTCTGAAAAACTTACTGCTACTTCTAGACCAGTACTGAGATGGCTGGATAAATAGATACATAGGTTTTAGATAGCTCTAAATATATATATATATATATATATATATATATATATATATATATATATATATATATATATATATATATATATATATAACGCGCCCCACGATAACATGAATTCGGATATAACACCGGTGTGGCATGGCTCCCAAAATTTCATATATTCATTCACACATGAAAAAATATTTTTTGTTCAAAGTACATGAAATAGTGTATAAAAAAATGTATTGTCATTTTGGGGAAGAGATCCCGTATGATTTCAGATATAATATGATCGTGGCATGGTTCCTGAAATTTTAAATACATGTACGTGTATTTTTCTCATACCCGGAAATTATTTTTTTTTTAAAGTACGAGAAATAGTGTGTAACACGTTTATTATCATTTTGGGGAAGAGTTCACATATGAATTCGAATATAATAAGATTGTGGCATGGCTTCTGAAATTTAACAATTTCACCAGGTTCTTTAAGTGTTATGCCAAAATAAACATTATTGGAAATATTACTTATTACTGATCCATGAGTAAAGCCAATAAGTCGTCTTTGTGATTGTGTTCAATTAATTCTGTATACAATCGTTGCTCAAACAATAGCAGACATGTGTTTCTTCTTTAAATGCATACACAACCAAGCAGCAGACAATGCGGTGGTTGATAAAAGATTCTCACAATTTAATAAACATCAAAAAAACAAAAGCCATCAACATGTTTGCTGCGCTTGTCGGTGTTATTAGATGCAGTCAGTTGACCAGTAAATAATGTCTGCTTTATTAGCTGGAAATTGAAAGGGTATGAAATTATACATGTGTTCAGCTTAAAATTTTTTTATAAAAGTGACTTGTGACCATTGCAGGCCCACTGCACTTAGTTCTTGGGTGTTACATGTGCATGGTGTTTGCTTATGAACTCGTTATTAATTTCCTATTTTTTATAAAAATATTTTACCGTTATAGAAAAGCAAGTTCACAAATGCAAGTCATTCTCTGCCCAAATGAAATTGTACACTCTGGATCAGCTAAAGAAGGGCAAAGAACAAACTCAGATTGCCAGAGATCTAGGAATTAGCGAGTCCACTCTGCAAGGGTGGAAAACAGAAGAAGAAAAGCTTCGTAGTCTACCCTACATTCTAGAAGAGGATACTGGTTTACAGGGTTAAGTTTGCTAATGACGAAAGCCTAGATTCAGCCTTGTACCAATGGTTTGTCCAGGCTCGCTCAGAAGCAGTTCCCATTTCTGGCCCAATTCTGAAAGCTTCCATAAAATGTTCGTTCCAGCCGTTTGGGCTCATTTGCGAAAACTCAAGCAGGAGGAAAAAGCTCTCCTCCTGCTGGATAATTGCCCTGCCCCCCCCAGCAGAAAATCTTGTCAGTCATGACGGCAAGATTAAAGTCTCTTATCTCCCGAAGAACACTATGTCAGAAATCCAGCCACTGGACCAAGGCATCATATCGGTATTCGGTATTTAAGCAAAACTATCGTTGCGAAGTGATCAAGCGGATGGTAGCGGATAACAACTCCTCCTTCAACACATCACTGGCATCACTCAACTTGAAAGAAGTCTGTCACCGCAGCAGGAAAGCCTGGGATGCTGTCTCTACACGTTGCATTGAACAGTGCTGGATAAAGGGTCTTGGTCCAGCTTTTCCGTGATCTACACATCGTGATAGTGACGACGAGGAGCCTGAATTTACAAGATTTACTGAAGATGATGTACCTTTAGCCGAAGAAACACTCAGAGAATATGAGCACAGTCATCATGATATCCTCAACTGGTATTCAGCAGATGACATCTGCCTGATATATGAACACATCTCAGGTAATGAAATTGTTGCAAATGTCAGCGGGAAGAATGAAGCTGCACAACCATAGCCTGAAACCATTGACGCGAATGACGACAATGATGATGATGATGGCACCCCAACTCCCCCACCAAAAGTGTCAGAGGCAGTAGAGCAACTTTAAGCCAGTTTGAGGTGGCTGGAAACTCAAGATGTGGACAGCGTCAAAAAATCATCCAACTCAGAAGCCTTCCTGACTTTGCTAGAAGCCAACAGTTTGCAGCAAAGAAGCAGACTCCACTAGACAGATTTTGTAAGAAATGATGAAATTTAAAATTACGGAGTCATGCAACCAGTTTGACTTTACACTTTGTGCAATGATTATTATAGTAGTTTTCACATGTTTCTTTCGATATTCACAAAATTTGAAGTAAAAGTTATATGCATGCTGAAAGCATGTGTTTATTGTTAATTATTCATGCTGTAGTCGTTCAAACGAATAGGCATAAAAGTGTTAATTATTGGGAATTTACAGTGGATAAAGGTACATGGAAACGCATGAGAAAATTTTAGCAGTATGAAATTTGTACAGACACAGTTCATAGACCCTGGAACTTAATGAACCGTGCATGTGCTTTGTCTTTCTTAACCTAATTTTGCTGTTAATTGTTCCCATTGAATTCAGACACATAATGATCTGTGACAAAATTATTGAATTGTTTAAATATGATTGCAGTTTTTGCAATGGAATTACATGTATTATGGATTAACTGCATGCCATGACGGTACGATATCAGACGGTAAGTAAATGGTATTAATACTCTGTTCATGCTATATATTAGACGTTGAATTCAGACACAATAATCTGTGACAAAATTATTGAATATTTTAAATCTGTGTGCAATTTTTCAATGGAATTACATGCATTATGGATGGACTGCATGCCACGACAGCACGATATTAAACGGTGTTGATACCCTATTCATGATATACATTAGACATGAATACACGTATATGTGCTAATGCCTTGTTATCTCAAAAAAGTAAAATACTGTAAAACCCCACTATTAACGTGATCCAAATTTTTGGACCCCAATTATCATGTTATAGCGGGGTTCCACTATATATGTGTGT